>NEWO01000882.1:123253-143853 GCA_003013225.1 Phalaenopsis aphrodite
GGGGGTTTCAGGAACCATGAGGGGAAATGTATCCTATATTTTCAATCTCCAGTTAAGGCTTTTGACTCACTTGAGGCAGAATGTCAAGCGGTTTTTTGGGCCATTAACATAGCCAGATCTTGCTTGCTTGATCAGTTATGGGTTGAATCTGACTCCTTGCAACTTATTAACATCTTCCATGGGATTTTAGAAACCCCATGGAACTTAATCTGCTGGATCTCTGGTATTCATCAATTTCTTAAATTTTGCTCTATAAAGTTCTCTCATATTCACAGAGAAGGAAATAGACCATCAAACTGGCTGGCTAGAAGACTTCTTTATACAGAAGAACCTTTAGTGAGTAGAAGAGTTCCCCCCCCCACTGGACTCTCTCTTATCCAGTGACCTGTTGCCTCTCCCTTATATTAGAAATCATGTGTAGTAGGTTTGAGAGGTGCCTTCCTTTAGAAAGGCCCTCTCCTGCCACCTTTTTTTCTCTTCTCCTTGTACTTTGTTTGGTTTCTTTAATGAATTGGAGCTATGCTCCTTAATATATATATATATATATATATATATATATATATATATATACATAAAAGATGTTGGCGGCTAAGGAGAGGAGTGCTCTGTTAGGGTTTCTGCAGGGATGAGGCTTGTTGGTTGCTGGCTGAAGAGGTACTCAGAGGTGGTTTCTTGTGGATGTTTCTTCCTTTTTGACTTTTTATCCTGGTGGTGGTGGAGTTTTTAGTGTGCATGTTATTGGGTTTTACTGTTCCATTGGTTCTCTCCCTGGCTGCTCTATAGCTACTGGTCTCTGATCAACCATGACCACACCTATTGATGCTTCCACTGATTCTCTTTGGACCAAGGCAACTTATGCTAGGGTTTTTGGAAACTCTACTGATGTTCTACAAGATCTGGACTATTTGGTTTTCCCTCTGGAATTTCATGATACTGCTGCAGGTAAAGGAAGCTGCCCTTGCATCCACCCACTTGGATCCAAGGAGGGAGAAACGGTTGTGTTCTTTACTAACAGAGAGATAATCTCTCTAAAATAAGATGTGAAGTTTACTTTAATAGGGGAATTTCTGTTGGGACACCCAAAAATGGAGCTGGTTAGAAATTTCCTTGAATAACTAAAATTTATTGGTAATTGGAAGATAGGGCTGTTGGATGGAAGGCACCTGTTCTTCCAATTAACTGCTGAGGAAGATTATGCAAGACTTTTTGCAAAGCAATCTGTAATCATTGCTGGAACTATCATGAAAATTGTAAAATGGACCCTTGACTTTGATCCAAGTAAAAAACCACCTGTGGTTCCTATTTGGTACAAATTCCCTGGGCTCCCACTTCCTTTCTTTAAGCTGAATGCACCGTTTAACATAGGGAGAGCTCTGGGCACACCCCTGAAAGTGGATGCACCCACTTACAACAAAGCCAGGCCAGCACTGGCTAGAATACAAGTGGAAAGAGACATCACCCTCTCTGAAGTGAAAAGAATCTGGATTGGCTCAGATACTGATGATTTTTGGCAGAACATTGTCCTTCAACAAACACCTTATTATTTCCAACATTGTAGAATGTTTGGCCATACAGCATGAAGAGGCTACGGATTACATCCACCAATCAAAAGAAATGTTGGAAAGGACCATAAGGAAACAGGAAATACATTACATCAAGCCATAGAAAATTTTGCTGAAGAAACACATCTGAATAACAGGAAGGAGCACACTCAAAGAACTGAAAAATTACTCCCAATCACTAAGGGAAACTCTTCATCAGTGGATCCTTCAGATGAGCTAGCAGAAGGCTCCCCTACAAACAAGAAACACAGCGACTCTCCCAACCAATATTATCAGAAAAGAAAACCAAGAAATTACTATAATCACACCCTCACCTTCCCCTCTTGAGGGAGGACAGTCAGAAACTCATGGCAAGGCACCTGAGGATCATATTATTACTGGTATTCAACATGCAATAGAAGATGATTGGCAGGTACAAACAGCAAGAAGGAAAAGAAAATAAATAAATGAAGTTCAGAAATTACAGCAGGGAAGATCGAAACAGGTTGAGAGTAAAGCGAGTATTAAGATTGGTTCTCCCCAACATCATAGAGGAAGAACCACGTCAAGATCACAACCATCCCTACAAATCCACCCAACAAATGATTAATATCCTCTGGTAGAACATTAGGGGAATTGCCAATCCCCTCTCTCTTAAAAGAGTTTTATATTTAAATCATAAATATAAACCTTAGTGCATTGTGATTCTTGAGCATATGGTTCACAAAAACCACCAAAAGCTTACCAAGAAATTCCCTGGGTTCATTAACTTTGCCAATACCAATAATAAAATCTAGATTTTATATAGAAAAGAAATCAGATGGAACATCATTGTTAATCACTAATAGTTTGTCCATTTTAAGTTTAACATTAATGTTCATGTGGGCTTTGCTACTTTCACTTATGCAGGTTGTAGTAAGGTAGCTAGAAAGGAGCTGTGGAGTTGCCTGTTGAATATCAGCCAGCTTATGGATTTCCCCTGGATTGTGGGGGGAGATTTTAACTGCATTGCCTCTACTGCTGCAAAAATTGGGGGTAGAGCTCCTAACCTTACTAAGATGAATACTTTCACTGATAATATCCATAGGGCTGGACTGTTTGATTTGGGCTTTAAAGGTCCTGCTTTTACTTGGAAGAGGGGTAAAATCTGGGAAAGACTTGATAGATGTCTTGTCAATGATAAATGGTACAATCACTTCCTTTTCACTTTTGTTACCCATCTAAGCCTTGTTGGTTTTGACCACAGACTTATCCTTATCAGCATCACTTCCTCAGAAAATACACCTTCCCCCTCCTCTTTTAGATATCTGAACATGTGGTCTTCTCATCCCTCCTACAATCCTTACATTGCCAACCTTTGGAATGGGATTTCACATACTGACCCTCTTATCAACTCAGCTTATTACATATCAAAACTGCTAAAGCTCTGAGGAGTTGGAGTTGGGTGACTTTTGGGAATGTCCTCACAAATGTGTAGGAACTTGAGGAGGAAGTCCTAAGATTAGAGCAACTTGAACAGGAGGGATTAGTTGAGGAAAAAGAACCGCTAACTGCTCAAAATAAACTACTTACTACTATTGATTACCAAGACCAATATCTAAAGCAAAAAGCTGTTATGAACATCTTCAAGGAGGGGAACAGGAATATTAAATTCTACCATGCTTACATAAAGTATAAAAGGAAATGTAATACTATTCGGGCTATTGAGATTGTTGACGGGAATTGGCTTAATGAAAATGATGAAATAACAAATGATGTTGTAAACTATTCCAAAAATTTGTTGACTCAAGAGAATAATCTCAGAAGCCCCATTGATCCAGAACATTTCAATGCTGAGAAGGATTACACCGCCAACTTAAAACTTGCTGTCATTCCTGATGAAGGGGAGATTTGGAATGCTATTAACTCTATTGATAGTAGCAAAGCAGCTAGTCCTGATGGTTTCACAGCTGAGTTTTACAAGAAATCTTGGGACATTATTAAACCTGAGGTGATTATTACTGTGGCCAGTTCTTCCAAGGAAACAATCTCCCATAGTATTTCAGTGCCTCTACCTTTGTGCTGATCCCCAAATCTGAGATACAAACCACCTGGAATCACTTCAGACCTATTTGTCTAGCCACTATAATCAGTAAAGTGATCAGCAAAATCATTGTCAATAGACTCCAACCTCATCTTGAACACATTATTAAACCCAATAAGACTGCATTTGTGAAGGGGAGATCCATCATTGAGAACACTCTCTTGGCACAGGAACTTTTGAATGATCTGAATAAGTCCTGTAGAGGTGGTAATTTGATATACAAATTGGATTTGAAAAAGGCTTATGATACTATCAGCTAGGGATTCATTATGGATGTTCTTGCTGCTAGAGGTTTTCACTCTGACTTCTATCAGTTGATACATAGATGGCTTCACAACATTAATCATTCTATTCTCATAAATAGCAAAGGTTGGGGTTCTTTTACTGCATCCAGAGGTTTGAAGCAAGGGGATCCTTTATCCCCCACTATGTTTATTATTGCAATTGATTATTTATCTAGAATGCTTGGTGACTCTCTTTTAAGCCAAAACTATACTATCTATCATCATAGATCCAACTTTTCTATCACTCACTTGATCTATGCTGATGATATCATGGTTTTCTCTAGAGCTCATAAAAATGTTGTAAGGAAAGTGTATCAGACTCTTCAAAAGTTCCAAACACACTCTGGTATGTGTTTTAGTCCTGAGAAGTCCCTGCTGATCTTTAATAAACATGTTAATCTTAACTGCATACATTGGGCTTCTAGCTATACTGGCTTCTCTAACTCTCATCTTCCTGTCAAATATTTGGGGACCATGCTTCTTACTGGAAGAACAAGGCAAATTCAATTTGAAGAAGTCATAAATAAGATCACTACCTACCTTAATGGGTGGACTCATTCCTTCCTTTAAAATGGGGGCAGAATCACTCTACTGAAAAGCATTCTAACTACTTTTCCCTCTTATATCCTACAGATGACTAACATCAAATAAAGCACCCAGATACAACTTGAAAGGGCATTTAACAGATTTCTATGGTCTGGATAGAGGCAACAAATGCATTGGGCTTCTTGGCAAAAAGTGGCTAAACCTTAGCTGGCTGGGGGAATTGGGTTCAAGGGTATTATTCAGCTCTTCCAAATAAACTTATGCAAGCTTTGGATTAAATTCAGAGCTCCGACATCTCTGTGGCCTCTTTTCATGAAGCGAAAGTATTGTAGAGATCAACACCCCACACTTGTTGAAAGGAAGATAGGGGGCTCCAAAATTTGGGAAAAAATGCTAAATATAAGATACACTGCTGAAAACTTGTTCATTTGGGACCTGGGGAAAGGAGAATTAAACTTCTAGCTTGATAATTGGTGCCCTAAAGATTGGTTGTCCCCTATCTATAAAAACCCCAACCCTGATCTCAAGGTGGCTAACTGTTGGATGTATGATGATTGGTCTCTACTTAAGCTTTCAGAAATTTTACATGCCAATTCTATAGCAAAAATTGCCAGCATCAACATCAACAGAAGAAAGCCAAATAAAATTGTCTGGCAATCTTTCTCAAATCAAAGCCTTGCCAAAGCCATCTACTATAAAATCTTCTAATGGGAACACCTATCCTGGAGCAAATTCATTTGGAGCAATTTTCTATCCCCCTCCATGTCCTTTTTCTGTTTGAGGGTCTTTAACAATCTCCACCCAACTGATGATATTCTAAAACTAAAGGGTCTGAGGGGGCCTTCTATATGCAGGTTTTGTATTCAGGAGGAGGAATCATTGTCTCATCTTTTCTTTGAATGCAATTTTGTACAGGTTGTATGGCATCAACTGCTAGCCCACTTGAACATTGACAAAAACCTCTTTACCTGGGATAATATCACCACTTGCTGGCAGACTTGGAATATAAGGAACTATGCTCCAATACCTCTCATTGTTGCACGGTTTACTTGGACGGAAAGAAACAAAGTTAAGTTTGAAGAAGGTACACCAAAAACTGTGAGGATAGTCAGAAATAGCCTTTCCTATCTTCACAAGATGATTAAGTTTAGAAGATTTCCCAACATTTCTAACTCTTACTCTTTGGGACACCCAAACAAGAAGTATGTTCATAGGATTTTCTGGAAACCTTCTGGTTACCACACAGTAAAGGTAAATACTGATGCAAGCTTCAATAAGGTAGGAGCAGGTGTTGGGGGTGTCTACAGAATTCAGCTTGGGAAATGTTTATTATACTTCCACATCCCCATTGTGGCTGCTGATGCTGTTGAAACTCAATTAGTGGTTGTCTATTGGGCTTTAAAAATTGCCAAAATGTCTAGCTGGTACAACTAATGGTTAGAAGTGGATTCTGCTGCTGTAATCAAGATACTGAGGGATGAGGAGCTTACACTCTGGCACCTTACTTATTGGACCAAAAAGATTAGAGAAATTTCCTCACAGTTAAAAGTACAATATACTTTTATCTATAGAGAGGGCAACCAGCCAGGAAATTGGCTTGCTAGACAAGGTTACAATTTAAAAGAGTTATCTGTTGTTGTCTCCCCTTCCCATACCCTTCAGTTTTTAGTGCAGGGAGACCAGATTAAGGTCCCATATTTTAGAATTTTTAACCAAGATCTAAAGTGACTGTTTACTGTCTACTATGGATTTCATTTCCCCCTCTCTATCTTCAGTTTTTGCACTCCATGCTAGCTGTGGTCTATGTCTTGGCAAACTTTTTGTTGTTAGTGTAGTTTTTCTTTGGAGGACTAATGATTCTTGTATTGAATCAAAAAGTCTCCAGCTATTTTTTCTTTCTTGTAACCCCTTTTTAATCAACATGTAGGGAGACATATGCATCTCCTTTTTCAATATATATATATATACATACATGAGAACATTGTTAATAGTGTTGTAAGCTACTATATCCAACTGCTGAACTCTCTACCTGTACTCAACACTAATATTGATGTCACTTACTGTACCAAGGAGTAGATCTCACCAGGAATCTCAGACTTACTGATCTCCCCTCTTTAACTGAAATCATGATGGCCCTGAACACTATAGAAGGTTCTAAATCTGCAAGCCCAGATGGCTTTACTGTAGACTTTTATAAAAAGTCTTGGATATCATTAAATTGGATGTGATTGAGGCTATTAATAGTTTCTTCAAAGGAAGCAATCTTCCCAGCTATTTCAGAGATTCCAACTTTGTGTTAGTACTTAAAGCTGAAATGCAGAAGAATTGGGATCACTATAGGCCCATATGTTTAACCTCTATCATCAATAAAATTACAAGCAAGATATAGTAAGAAGGCTTCAACCTCACTTGCATAAACTGACTAGCCCTAATAAAATAGATTTCATAAAGGGGAGATCTATTACTGACAATGTTTTGCTTGCTCAAGAGTTGCTCCTTGGTCTGGATAAAAACTATAGGGGTGGGAATCTGATATACAAAATAGACATAAAAAATGCTTATGACACTATTGATTCAAGTTATATTTTAAAAATTTTGGTTGCTAGGGGGTTTCAGCCTGAGTTTTTTACTCTCATACATAGATGGCTTTTCAACAACAATCACTCTATTCCTATCAATGAGAAGGCTTGGGGCTCTTTTTCTGCTGCTAGAGGCTAAAATAAGGTGACCCACTTTCCTCCACCATTTCCATCATTGTCATGGTCCACTTATCCAGAATGTTAGATAAGTTTCTTCTTACTCAGAGCTACTCTAGGTACCATCAAAAATCCAATATAGTTATATCCCATTTAATTTTTTATGATGATGTCATGGTATTTTCTAGTGCCCATGAAAGTGCAGTTAAAAAAGTCTATCAATTCCTGCAACATTTCTAATCACATTCTATTATGGTTTTCAGTCCTAAAAAGTGTCAATTAATATTCAACAAAAGATCCTCTCAAAATTGCAAACAGTGGATTTCAGATTACACTGGGTTCTACATAGTTAAACCTCCTATTAAATACATGGGGTTTCCCCTCATCAGCAGTAGATCCATGTAGATCTAATTTGATGAGGTCCGTTAAAAAATTAATTCACAACTTTCTGGCTGGTCTCACTCCTTCCTCTGCAATGGGGGTAGAATCACTTTACTCAAAAGCATACTCAATACTTTTCTGTCATACATTCTCTAGACCACCTTTATGAAGAAAAGCACACAAATTCAATTGGAGAGGGCTTTTAATAAATTCTTGTGGTCTGGACAAATGCAACAGCTTCACTGGGCTTCCGGTAGAAGGCTGCTAAACCCACTCTAGCTGGGGTTATTGGGACTAAAGGGCTCCAACAACTCATTCAAGTAAACTTTTAGAAAATGTGGATAAATTTTAGAGCCTAAACATCTTTGTGGGCTAAGTTTATGAGGGGCATGTATTGTAAAGATCAACACTCCTCCCATACTACAATAAAATAAAGTGACTCTAAGATCTCGGTAAATATGCTAAAAGTAAGGCACCTTGCTGAGGAGATGTAATTTTGGATTTGAAGACAGGAAAAGTGAATTTATATTTGGACCATTGGTGTTCTAAGGACTAGCTCGGTGGTCCCCCCACTGATTTCAATCCTAACCATACTGTGGCAAACTTCTGGGAGGGTGATTATTTGCCCATTACTAAACTGCAGTCTATTCTTCAAGAACCTTATGTAACTAAAATCTCTAAAATTCACTTTGAAAAAAGCGAGAAGGATAAAGTTCTCTGGCAAAACTGCACCAACCAAAGTCTTACTAAAGCCATCTATGCTAGGCTCTATTGCTGGGACCAGGTCCCTTTAGGAGAAATCATTTGGAATAAATTTTTCTCCCCCTCCATGTCTTTCTTCTGTTGGAGATTCTTCAACAATCTTCTTTCCACTGATGACATTCATAAATTAAAAGGCTTGAGGGGGCCATTTAGATGCCACCTTTTCTTGGAGAATGAGGAATACCTCAACCACATTTTCTTCACATGTAATTTTGCTCAGGGAGACTGGACCGAATTTTTGACTATACTCAGGTTGAATGATTTTGAATTAAATTTTTCTATGCTATATGAATGTTGGCACAGCTGGAAAAGACAAAATTATGATCCCATTCTTTTTATGGTGGCTTGGTTCCTTTGGATGTTCAAAAACCTTGCTAAATATGAGTGCCAATACATCCAAAAGGTGGTTAGTTGCTGTTTCTCTTACATATCCAAAATGATTCAGTACAAATATTTCCCCAATATCTGCAATACCCTGATCACTGATGTGAGAGTGCCCCATGGGATAAGTAAGGTCTATTAGAATCTTCCACAACTATCTACAGTTAAGATTAATACTGATGGTAGCTTTAATGATTTGGGTGCTAAGGTGGGGGTGTTTTTAGTGATAATTCCAGTCATTGCCTCTTTTTCTTGCATGCTCCTACAAAGGCCACATATGCACTTAAGGCAGAACTTATAGCTATTATATAGACTTTAACCTTTGCTTAAAAAGCTGAATGGTTCGATATCTGGATAGATGTGGACTCCCTCTTGCTCATCAAACTTCTGGAATCTGAAGGGCAATCTAACTGGTTCCACACACAATGGATAAAGAAGAATAGAAGCTTCAACAATATCCTCAATTTCCATATTACCTTCATATATAGGGAGGGAAATAAACCTGTCAATTGGCTTGCTAAACATAGTCTTCACTCTAATTCTATCTCTGCGGCTGCTAGTCCACTTCTTCCCGTAGCTCTCTTGCTTTATGGTTATACTATTGAGGTGCCCCATCTCAAAATTGTTGCCAATAAGCTTACTGGTTCCACTGCTCCCCCTCCAAGGAGACCTTAATCTTTCTTTACCTTTTCTTACTTCTATTTTTCTGTTCTATTTTCTCTAACTCATTTTGTTGTTTATATACAAATATATATATATATATATATATATATATATATATATATATATATATATATATATATATATATATATATATATATATATATATATATATATATATATATATATATATATATATATATATATATGATGGTGGCGGCTAGGTTTGGTGCTCTGCTAGGATTTCTGGTAGGATGAAGCTATGTTGTTGCTAGTTTCATTGTGGTGCCTTTGCTGAGATCCCTAAGATACTCCTTCTTGCTGGGTTTTGCTTTGGGAGTCAGCTTCTCTAGCTCAAGTCCCTGGTTTTTTGTGGGGTTTACTGTTCCACTGCTTTGAACTGGTTGGCTAGCTTCTGTTTTTGTGTAAAGTCTCATCTGGCCTTTCTTTCTTGCTTAGGGAAGATTACCTTTCCACCGTTGGAGATTTGATTGAAGGTTAGTGATTCTAAGTGAGATTTGGCCTTTCCCGGGATAATCTAAAATTTAAAGTTTACTTTGGTTTGCTGGAGCTCTTGCTCTGGGGTTCGTTGGTTCATTTGAAATTTTTTCTAATGGTTACTCCTATTGATATTATGAATGATGCTCAGTGGTCTAAGGCCACTTATGCTAGTGTTGTGGGTGAATATGTTGTTACCCTTAGTGATCCTAATCACTTAGTTTTCACTCAAGATTTCTATGATACTGCTGCTGAGAAGGTAAAAGGCCCTTGCATTCATCCTTTGGGTTCCAAAGAAAGTGAACCTGGTGTATATTTCTCTCCACAAGAAATTTTGAATCTGAATGAGCAAGTGAAATTCACTTTAGTGGGGAAATTCCAACTTAGTCACCCAAAAATGGAATTGGTCAAAAACATCTTTGATTCCTTAAAATTTAATGAAGATTGGTAGATTGGAATACTTGATGGTAGACACTTGCTCATCCAACTATCAGGTGAGGAAGACTATGCAAGATTGTTTGCAAAACAATCTCTTCAGATTGGAGGTACCACGATGAAGATTTTGAATTAGGAACCTGGTTTTGATTTTAGCAGGGAGCCACCTGTAGTTCCCCTTAGGTTTAAATTACCTGGCCTTCCACTTCAATATTTTAACCTCAATGCTCTTTTCAATATTGGATGTACACTAGGAAGACCATTGAAGGTGGATGCCCCCACATATAACAAAGCAAGACCAGCTCTTGCTAGAATCCTCATTGAGAGATATTACTCTCCCTGAAATCAAAAGGCCTTGGATTGGTTCTGACATAGATGGGTTCTGGCAGAATGTGGTGTCAGAAAAGAAACCTTATTATTGCCACCATTGCAAGATGTTTGAACACACCAAAGATAGATGTTTCAGGCTTCACCCCCCTCTAAATAGAAATGTGCAAACTAAGGAAAAGATCAGTCAGTCTGCTGCTTAAGTGCCCACACTATGTGTGGAACCAACTCCAACAGTTAATAAGGAAGATATATTGGGAACATCCAAAAGCTCCACAACTCTTTTTGGCTCAAATGCTCCTACATACACATCCCAAGACACTTTAGGGAGGAGTTAAATGAAGTTAACATTATTACCCCTCCAACCTCAAATAACTCACATAGTGGAGTTGAGAAAATCAGGGAGGAAAACTAGATTGATTTCACTGTCTTAGAAGCCCCTGAGAAAAGGGAAATGGCTGAGATGAAGCTTCTATTGGAGGAGGAATGGCAAATACAAAAATCCAAGAAAATGAAAAAACAACTTTCAAAAGTTTAGAAACTAATAGAAGGGACCAATATGAGCACAAGTGTCTTGACGATCGTTGGGCCTTCTCCCTCTAGAGGAAGGACCAGATCAAGAACTCAGCTCTCCCTCCATATTAATCACCCCCATGATTAATTTATTGTGTTGGAATATAAGAGGCATTGCCCATCCTCATTCCTTAAAAAGACTGACTTATCTCAACAAAAAAAACTACAAACTTTTGTGTTTTGTTGTACTATAACCTATGGTTTAGCAAAGCGTCAAAGAATTATTTGTAAGTTCCATGGATTTTCACATTATAATAATAAGAAAAACAAAATTTGGTTCTTTTCTAGGAAAGAAATACAGTGGAATATCCAACTGGACCATCCACAGTTTATACATCTATCTCTCCTGATTCAAGACCATTTGGAATTTGCAACTGTCATCTATGATGGCAGTCATAAAGATGATAGACAAGAGCTTTGGGAGTGCTTACAACTTATCAGTGTAAATATGAACTCTCTTTGGATGGTTGGGGGACATTTCAATTGCATCACATCTGCTGCTGAGAAATCTAGGGGGAGAGTCCCTAACCTTTCCAAAATGACTCTCTTCAGTGATCAGATACAAAATGCTTGTCTGTTTGATTTGGTTTACCAAGGTCCTAAGTTCACTTGGAAGAGGGGTAAAATGTGGGAAAGACTTGACAGGGTGCTGGGGAATGACTGCTGGGATAAACATTACCTTTTTTCCTTTGTTACTCACTTAACCTTCACTGGGTCTGATCACAGGCCTCTTCTCATATCTATTACCTCCTCAATAATTACTATTTATCATTCCCTTTCAGATATTTAAATATGTGGTCCACTCATCCCCTATTTGTCAGTTGTGTAGCCTCAAATTGGGTTTGTATTGACAATTCTGATCCTTTCATAAAACTTAGCCTCCTGCATTTGAAACTAAGTAAAGCTTTAAGAAAGTGGGGTTGGGATACTTTTGGGAATGTCTTTTCTAATGCCTTAAATGCTGAAAAGGAAGTGGAGAAATTTGAAGTTGTTGTTCAAAATGGAACTGCCACAGATTTTGATCTACTCACTGCCAAAACTAATCTGCTAAATGCTATTGATAACCAGGATTTGTTACTTAAAGAGAAAGGCTTCTATTAACATATTTACTGAAGGTGACAGGAATACAAAATTTTACCATGCTTATATTAGGTACAAGAGAAAATGTAACACTATACTCTCTATTTACACATCTGAGGGAAGTTGGCTCAATGATAATGAGCACATTGCTATGGATGTTGTCAAGTACTACAGTTCCTTTTTAAATTCTTCTGTTAATCTCAACAGAGACATTGAAAAAAACTATTTCACAGAAGAATTTGAATTCACTAATCACCTCAGACTCACTGACCCCCCTTCTGATACAAAAATTTGTGAAGCCTTAAACACCATTGACAGCTCTAAATATACTGGCCCATATGGATATACTGCTGGTTTTTATAAAAAAAGCTCGGCGTATTATTAAAAGGGAGGTGATTGAGGCTATCAGAAGTTTTTTTTAAGGGTAGTAATCTAGCTAGCTATTTTAGATATTCTTCTATTTTCTTAACTCCAAAAGGGATCTGGAAAAGAGTTGGGATCATTATAGACCTATCAGCCTCACTTCTGAAATCAGTAAACTTATTAGTAAGATCATTGTTAGAAGACCTCTACCTCATCTTGACAAGATTATCTGCCAAAACCAAACAACCTTTATAAAAGGGAAATCAATTACTGATACTGTGTTGCTAGCACAGGAGTTGATTCCGGATCTGGATAAAATCAGTAGGGGGCAATCTTATCTATAAACTTGACATAAAAAAAGCCTATGACCCAATTGATTGGAAATTTATCTTGGAGATCATTGTTGTCATGGGGTTTCAACATGATTTCTATAACCTCATTCATAGGTGGCTCATTAATAATAACCACTCTATTCTTATTAATGGCAAGGCCTGGGGTTCTTTCTCAACTGCTAGTAGGGCTGTGAAAAAAGCTCGTTGTTCGCGAACAGTTCGTGTTCGATTTGGGAAGTAGATCGTGTTCGGTTCATTCGATAAGCAAACGAGACGAACACGAACAATTTTTTTTATTCGGATTGTTAAACAAACCAAACACGAACAATGACCTGCTCATTCATGTTTGATTTGTTTTTGTTCAAAATATAAATAATTTAAATAATATTATGAAATTTAAAAAAAAAATATATTATATATATTAAAAATTTATCAAATTTTAAAAAACTAAATTCTATAAATTATAATATATAATAAAATAATAATAATAATATATTAATAAACTGTATTAGTAAATGGTAATATAAATATTATATAGTTAAATAATATAAGTTTTATAATTAATATGAAATATTATTTATATATATTAATATAAGTTAAAAACCAAAATCCCTTACCCTATTGTTCGCTAATCGTGATTCATCCTTTCGGCGCTCCCAAGCTTTTGGCCGGCTCTTTCCTCGCCTCAAAACTGTAAAAACCTAGGTTGAATGTTTTTGCTCTTTCTCTGATCTCTACTTCTATTTGTCTTCCATAAATTAGGCATTGGATCAACTACTCGGTATTCTTGCTTCACTGCTCGATGTTCTTGCTTCAGTGCTCTATATTCTTGCTTGGTTGCTTGTAAGGCCACCGAGACGTCATTTTTTAATATATTTTCTTTTACATTTCAAGTTTATCTTCATGCTTGCCTATTAGGTTAAATTTTCATAATTTTTTTTAGGTTTATTTCTTCTTTTTTGAGTGAAACGTAGGCTAAATATAGATATGTTTGTCTTCATATGGACTATACGTTTATTTCTTTGAGTGAAACCTAGGTTTTTTAAGTGAAACCTAGGTTAAATCTATCTGTTTGTCTTCTTTGGGAGTGAAATCTATCCGTTTGTCTTCATAAATAAATATGCTTCTTTTCATAAAGTAAGGCTAGGTGGCATGATATTTGCAGAAGCGGCTTTAGATTATTAGAAAGGATTGTATCTTGAATGAGGAACTTTTATTCAAGCATTGACAATGTTCACCGCTGCTTGTTATATAAGATGAAGTGAAGTTGTCTACCAAATTAATTTTCACTTTGAAATATAGGCGTTGACAATGTTCACCGCTTTCAATTTTTTTCTTCATTTTAGGAAAGCTTTGATGAATCATTGATTGATTTTGAAATAAAGATGATATTTTTTTTTGCACTGTAATCATTGAGGATGGCCTATGGGGAGGCTTCTCAGGCAACATATATAGTCTTGCAAGTTTGCCATTAAATAGGGAGGACCATGTGATGTTTAAATGCTAAAGAATTCATTGGAACAGGGAAATTTAAATGCATATTAGGGATGAATCATTTGAAGAATTCTGTGGTATATATGTAAGTGCATAAGAATGCGGGATGATGAATCAGATTTGCTGTTTGGAGAGATTTATCTCCCAGATTTACTGTTTAGGGAGATTTATCTCCCAGATTTGTTGTTAATGCTCTGCTAATGCTCTTTTCAAACTACTCCTTTGTTATATTTTGTTTCTGTAAATCCATATTTTGATAGAACATTATTATTTTCTTTCTTATTCTGTAGAACATTGTTTGACAATGCTAAGGCTTTAGATTTCCTTGTACAAATTTGATTCTACTTCCTTTTTGTGCTCACGGATCTGCCTCACCTGTTGAAATATGCTTTTTCAGAAATCTGATTCTACTTCTGCATTAGAGAGCTATATTTGTAGTTCAATCTGAATTTGAGTTTACACAAAAACAAATTTATGAATATAAAATGAAATTGAGCTAGCTAGAAACACTTCAGGTTTAATCTGCACTTCAGGTTTATATTTATAAATATACTTGTTTGTCTTAGCACTTCAGGTTTAATCCGCATTTGATGTGCTAATACTAGTACGGTTAAGCCAGCTGGTTAAGTTAGCTGGAAGCTCCAGATGCAAATAGTGTGGAAAGTGAAAGCTTGAGAATTTTGAAAAGCTTAATGGTGGCTCCATATTCTTTATATATGTGGCTCCATATGTGGAAAGTGAAATCTTGAGAACTTGCTAATACTGGTACGACATTATATATGTTGTTGATGTAAATGATCATTTCTCAGGACATTTGCCAAAAAAATTATATAATAGAAGTGATCAAATTGGATAACGCACTTCCACGCATTCAAATATTATTTCTTTGGTTGTTAGCTGGTGAACTTATGGATTTTCCTTTATACTGTTACATAATTGTTATTTTCAGTTTCATTACATTCAATGTTTTTTTACTGGGACATATAGAGGATCGATACAGTAATCGACTAGAAGGAATTATGCTATCCTTTGATTCAATTCTTGTCGAACGATAAATAGTTTGTTATCTTTTTTTCTTCAGAAATGAAAAAATGGCAGAGTGGTTTATGTTTTTGCTAAAAGAAAATTATGGAAAATAATAAAAAAAACGGGAAAGGGATGCACACTTGAGTTTGATCACTTCTATTAACTGGGATTTGGGTTATCACAAGTCAGATTTCTTTCTTATGTTTATTTGAGCAATTCATTTTGGGAATTTCAGAATCCTTGTTTTGTCACTGCTTTGTGTTCTTGCTGGAGAAGTTTCTGTTAACATCTTTGCTTCAAAACCTATTTCGTGACTTGTGGGAATGTTGCAGTGTCTTAATTACCTGAGAAAGCGAATTTCAAATTTCTTAAATACTCTTTAGTTGTGGGAAATTTATATGTAAAGCATTCAATTCTTTGTATTCACTAACCTAACACCTTACTTTGAGTTTCATTTAAGGATTAGATGAAAGATTTGGATAATAGGATTATAAAGAAATACATGAAAAATAAGAATGTTGAGTGTTAAATTTGTAAAATACATAAAATTTGAGTGGCATCATATATAGATCCACCCTTATTTGTTTTCTTTAGCTACGTGGGCATTATTTTTTTTTTATGCAATTCATAATGTTTTATCATGGAACATTTGGAATGCTTTATGCTCGGTTTCCTGAAGTACAACATTGGAAAGAATTCTTTCATTTGGGGTAGTCTGATTAATCTGATTGGATACGCACTTGCACGCATTCAAATATTATGAATATAAAATGAAATTGAGCTAGCTGGAAGCACTTCAGGTTTAATATGCACTTTAGGTTTATATTTATGAATATACTTGTTTGTCTTAGCACTTTAGGTTTAATCTGCATTTGATGTGCTAATACTGGTACGGTTAAGCCAGCTGGTTAAGCTAGTTGGAAGCTCCAGAAGCAAATAGTGTGGAAAAGTTAAGGCTTGAGAATTTTGAAAAGCTTAATGGTGGCTCCATATTATTTATATATGTGGCTCCATATGTGGAAAGTAAAAGCTTCAGAACTTGCTAATACTGGTACGACATTATTTATGTTGTTGATGTAAATGATCATATCTCAGGACATTTGCCAAACAAAATTATTTCTCCATCTCAACATTCTGATCTTGGCATATTGGCTTGCTAGAATATTAGTTTACTAGTTAATTGTTTCTAAAATGCTAAGAATGTGGTAGAATAGACAAACATGCCACAAGCATGGTTGGGTTATCTATTGCTTATTTTTTATTCCATAGAATAACTGCTTTGATAATATATTTTGGGTGCAATATTAATGCCTTTAATTATGGCGCAGGAAATAGCTTATGCATATTGCAGTTTGGCAGGGAAGTATTAATGTTGGCTTTATTTGATGGTTTGGATTTGTTTTTGTTGTCTCTTAACTGGAATATTTATTTGCTTTATGTACTTGCTGAGTTGGGCACTTCAATTGCAGACTTGATGAGGTTTTGGAAAGAAATTGTAAAAGAGGCTTCTCTTTACCCGTAAGGCCGTAACATATTTTTATATGTATTGTGGTGAAATAAAGATAATTCCTCATGTCAATTCAGCTAGCGGTTCAATGGAAAATGACATTCATAGCTAAACTTGCAGTTCTGCTAACTGCTAAGGTTCATTTGATTGCTTTGATAATCTATTTGGGTGCAATATTAATGTCTTTAATTGTGGTGCATGAAATAGCTTATGCATATTGTAGTTTGGCAGGGAAGTATTAATGTTGGTTTTATTTGATGGTTTGGATTTTTTTCTATTGTCTCTTAACTGGAATATTTATTTTCTTTAGATACTTGTCAAGCTGGGCACTTCAATTGCAAGCTTGATGAGGTTTTGGAAAGAAATTATAAAAGAGGCTTCTCTTTACCCATAAGGCCGCAACATACTTGTATATGTATTACATATTTACATTTGCCTGAAGTTAAAGTTGATTTGTTCATTTTCTTATAGATAGAGCTTTTGGGCAAGCATGGATTAATGGTTGAGCTTCATGAATTAATCCTGAGGATGCCATTTGAGCCTTCCATCCCAATGTGGAGTAGAATTTATTATAGTTGTCGTAACTACTAATTAGTAAACATGTGTATAGGAGATTGAGAGAAGTGAATGCACGTTTAATTTACAATTTAAAATTTGTTTGACTAATGATGTTATTTGTTCTTATGTAATCATTATCTTTTTATGTAAGATATTATTTGTTTGACTAATGTTGAAGAGATGTTTTTGTCGATGTTTTTTATTTATTGTATTTTATAATTTGAGAATTAATTAATAATTCTTATATATTTTATTTAGAGTTAATCCAATTTTTAAAAGTTAAAATGGTGGCATTTTTTATGTGGTGTGAGAATTAATATTTAATTTTTTGTCTATTTAACAATTCAAAAAATAGAAAAAATTTGAAAATTTTCGAACGTTTCAAACAATTCAAACATTTCAAACATATTTGAAAGATTCGAACGATTCGAACGATTCAAACTAATTTCGAACAAATTGAACCGAACACGAACAGACCTTTCATTAACAATTTCAAACACGAGCCTATTTCAAACAAACTATATTTCAAATGAACCAAACATGAACACGAGCACTGTTCGTTCGTGTTTGATTCGTTTCCACCCCTAACTGTTAGAGGACTTACGCAGAGAGACCCACCCTGCCCCAATAACTTTATCTTGCTATGGACTATTTTTCTAGATTGCTTGACAGGGTCATCCTCAATCAATAGTACTCCAGATATCATCATAAATCCACAATGGCTATATCTCATCTCATATATGTTGAAGATGTCGTGATTTTTTCTAGAGTCCAAAAAAATGCATTCAAGAAAGTCTGACAGTGTCTGAAGCAGTTTCAAGGTTACTCAGGGATGGTTTTTTGCTTTGAAAAATGCCAACTGATTTTCAAAAAAAAAGACATCATGCAATTGCAAATAGTGGGTTTCTGAATATACAGATTTCTCCATTGCAAAAGTCCCTTTTAAATACCTGGGGCTTCGTCTTATTTGGGGGTGGTCTAAATTAATCCAATTTGATGAAGTTTTCAAAAGATTCAGAATCATTTATCTAGTTGGTCTCACTCTTTCCTATCTAATGGGGCCAAAATAACTCTTCTCAAAAGCATTTTAACTACTTTTCCATCATATATTATCCAAACCACATATATGAAGAAAAGCACTCAAATTTAGTTGGAAAGAGTAATTAACAGATTTTTGTGGGTAGGTTAAAGGCAGCAGCTCCATTGGGCTTCTTGGCAAAAGGCTGCAAAACCTACCATGGCTAGTGGGATAGGTTTCAAGGGACTTCAACAACTCATCTAGATCAACTTCTGCAAAATGTGGATCAATTTCAGAGCTCAAACTTCCCTTTAGGATAAGTTCATGAATGGTAAATATTGCAAGGGACAACACCCCTCTCTCATCACCAATAAATTGAATGACTCTAGAATTTGCACAAACATGCTCAGAATCAGACAAGTTGCTGAGGATACGTACATTTGGGATTTGGGGAATGGTCAGGTGAATTTCTGGCTGAACCACTGGTGCCCCATGTACTGTCTAGGGGTTCTCCCCACCGATTTCAACCCACAACTTTCTATGTCTGATTTTCAGGAGGGAGACTCCTGGTCAATTTCTAAGCTCCAATCTATTCTGCAAGTGCCTCATCTTTCTCAAGTTACCAAAGTCAATTTTGATAAGAGAAGGAAAGACAAAATTATTTGGCATAGTTATGTTAATAAAAGTTTGACTAAAGCCATTTATGTCAAACTTTTTTGTTGGTAACAGATCCCTTGGGGTGAAGCCATTTGGAATGTATTCCTATCCCCCTCTATGTCTTTCTTATGTTGGAGGCTCTTTAACAATTTACCGCCCAGTGATGATATACTCAAACTGAAGGGTTTAAGGGGGCCCTCTAGATGCTATCTCTATCAAAAGTATGAGGAGAACAATAACCATCTTTTCTTTAACTGTAAGTTTGCTCAAGAAGTTTGGAAACAGCTTTAAACAAAGATTAAGGTGGATGGGTTTGCTATGGACTGCTCCAATCTCAAAGTTGGCTCGCACAACTGGAAAAGAAGTAAATGTGAATCTATTCCTTTTATTGTTGCCTGGTTCCTTTGGATGAGCAGAAACAACACAATACATGAAGACAAATATAGTCAACATTCCAAAGTCACCAGAAATTGTGCTTCTTACTTAATCAAGTTGATTCAATCCAACAACTTCACTAATATTAGTATGTCTCAGATCACAATGACCAAAGGATATCACAAGATTGAGAAAACTTTTTGGAAACCTCCTGAACAGTATACCATGAAGATTAATACTGATGGTAGTTTTTCTGATTATGGTGCTGGGGTAATGGCGAGGTTTTAGGGATTCCTTTAGCAAATGTTTACCGTTGTCTCATGCCCCTACTGAGGCTAAAGATGCACTGGAGGCAGAACTAATTGCAGTTTTCTGGGCTTTAACTTTTACCTTAAAAGCTGCAAGGTATAAACTTTGGATTGAGGTGGACTCTCTACAACTCATCAACTTTCTGAATTCTGAGAAGCTGTCCTCTTGGCACCATATACATTGGAAACAGAAAATCTGGAACTTCAATAAGTTCATTAAATTAAATATGACATTTATCTACAGAGAAGGTAACCAACCTGCAAATTAGCTAGCTAGACAAGGTCTTTACACTAATTCTATATTTGTTGCAACCAAGCCCCCCACTCCACTTGCTCTCCTACTGCATGGTAAAACAATGGAGACTCCACACCTTAGAACTAAAGCTAATCATTTCAGTGGTCTCTAGCTTTTGGACATCTCACCCATATATCCTTTTTGGTTTTCTTTTTTGAGCCTATATATATATATGTTCCCTCTTTTCTTTTACTTTCTTTGTAGGGTTTATTTTGTGGTGAGGTCACCCTCTATAGGTTAAAGTCTTTTTTTGTTGTTTTTGGTTTTTCTAGTTTGAGGGCCTCCCAAGTTGAGTCTTTTGTAATACTTTGATTGTGCAACATGTAGGGAGCCGTATAATGCTCCTTCTACCAATATATATATATATATATATATATATATATATATATATATATATATATATATATATATATATATATA
>NEWO01000882.1:144633-164640 GCA_003013225.1 Phalaenopsis aphrodite
GAAAGCTCAACATGCACAGTGTGGACCTTCATAATAGCTCATTTATTCCAAATATAACGGGAAATAACAAATTATCAATTAGCACCATCATGATCGACCAACAGCCAGTATTCCAAAATAAATCAATTAATTAATAAAATGAAGCCGGCTGCGGCGCAGGGGCGAGGCTATCACCACATATCCCTTGGAACAAAGAGCCAAATTTGGGAAAGATGGAGAAGTCCGGGTAAATGGTGGACAAGCATTTCTCTCCCACATGTTGCACAGCATTGCAGCACTGAGGCGTCAGTTTCAGGTGGATGTTGAGGGCCTCCGGCGCCGGCATCTTGGCCACACAATCTTCGATGGCAGAGACGGCTTCCCAGCATCTATAAAGGCTTTCACCCATCAGGTGGGCGGAAGCCATCTGAGGAGCTGTCATGGCTGCAGCTACGAGGAAGAGGATGGCTAAAATCGCCGTTGAGTAATTTTTTGCCATGGATTTATGTATACGGTGAAAATTTTTATTTTTGCTTTTGTAGTGATGAGTATAGATGCTCAGTTTCCGATGAAGTCATGCTCGCAACGAAGAGGATTTATATAGAGGGATATTTTGAAAGTGGCTGTGGTGTTACATTCAGTTTCAGAAAGAGTAAATTTATATTAATTCAATTACAGTAGTCTGTTTATGTTTCTGGGGTAGTAACTATAGCCTATGAGTTTTCATTTTTTGTGGCGTTGTAGGAGTTTTCATCTTTTGAGGCGTTACAGGAGTTTTCATTTTATGTGGCGTTAATGTTTTCATTTTATGTGGGGGTTCCATGAATGTTTTAATTACCAACGTTTCATTTGTCCGGAAATGCCTTGCATTATTTTTTTTTATTTGCCAGACCGAGTACATTTTTCTCTCGCTTTAATTTAACACTGCCGTTGCCGAACACAAGCCCGGATGCGAAAAATGGAGGGTTGCGTTAGGTAGTCGACAGTCAGCGTTAAACTTGTCGAAAAATAAATCATGACATGTCCGACCCCACGTAGTGGGATTAAGGCTTTGTTGTTATTGTTGTTGTTGTTGTTGTTGTTGTTGTATTTAATTTGTAAGAATTCCTCTATAAATTTATTTCATTCGAGCGCCATTGGAAATCCGCTTAAATCTATTTTCATTTTATTTGTTTTTGATTAACAAAACTAATCTCATTTATTAATCAAGACAAAAACACTTCAATCTGCCATTATATTTTTGCCCATGTCAATAATTGATAAAGACTTCCACATTATATCATTGAAAGTAAAGTAACATATAATTGTATTACGTATTAGAGCATTTAGTGAAATACTAGTAAAATGCTCTTAAGTTTATGTGCTCATTTTTTTATTTTAAAACGTAGCTCTGGTTTTGTTCTGATTTTCTTATCTTATATTCATTAAACAAATAAATAACCCATTCTCACCTCCCTTCAGATCATACATAACCTTACCGCGTCAAAGTTGGGCCATTATTGGCTTGACTCATCAACATCAGCAACTTTTCCATTCCCCTCTACCCTAAAACCATGAATATGAATTAAATTTTTTTATGCGGTCGAGTAATGATCCCTCTATTTAGAATATTTTAGAATATAGAGAAACATTTAGTTTTCAAAACTAAACTCTTTCACGTATCGGATAACTCTCATAAAAAGAATGTTAAACTCATAATTATTGTTTTCTTTATAATCGATCATAATATCCAATGGGTAGATACACACAAGATTAAGGATCTATTTGGAGCAGTTGCTACACTTTGAAGAACTAATTGTGAAGTTGTTGAAGAAAAAATTATATTTCAAAAAGTTGTGGTGCTCATAAAAAAATAATTTTATTTTAAAAAAGTTGGCAACAATTTTCTTACAGCCTCCACACTTTAACAGCTCAGGCTGAAAAAAATAGCTTTCTAGCATAGAAATTTCTAAAAAGCAACAAAGCAGTTCCTGAAACAGAACCCTGGCGGTACTTTGAAAAGCATAGCAGATAGAAAGCTATCCCCAAATATACCTTAAAACGTCTTTGTCACGGTAACTAAAAATTTTGCATTTATCAGTATTATTGTGCTCTAAACTTGTGGTTGCAATTTTGATTGATAAATGGTGTGCATCGAATATGAATTGAAAGTGGTAGCCAACCCACAACACATCCCATGCTTTATCATGTTAGCTATTTGGATTGTACAATTTGACTTTAAGATTGAAAGCAATAATTAGCCATACTAAGTGATTCTAATATTTGACACTAATGAACATATAAAGCAATTCATTCTAATTGTTTGTTAAGGGGTTGTTTAGTTGTCAAAAATAGAATGAATTAAAAAAAACTACAAAGTAATTAAAATGAAGTCAACTAAAAAATGTTTAGTTGGTAGAAGGCCAATGGACTCACTTGAGCAGATGAAATGCCTTGAACCAGTTCTAGAGGCCGACTAGATGAAAGATCATGAAATTAATGACTAAAAGCAATCTATCATAGCAAAGGCATCAGCCTACTGTTGAACTCATTTATGGTCAACTCTTTTCCCATTAATTTAAGCTTGATTAGACTTCACTTGACCTCAAACTTAATTAAAACTTGAAGTTATTGATTTCTCTCTAATGATTATTTTAAGCCCCAAAAGCTCATTCAAAAGCTTCATGATACATCTTATCACTAACAAAGACCATGCAAATCAATTTAATGAAGCATTCAAACAACTTTTGCGTAAAGCAGTGTTGACCTCAGTTTTGCTGAGGTATGGTCGTTGTTTCTTAGAAGCTTAGGATCTAGTCATAGGACTTTCCTGTTAATTTTCCTAGACGAATAGTGAAGAAACCCTACCAGAATAAATTCTAAACACCTCTTTACTCTGCTTGGTGTTCCACATGCTTAGTTTTGACCTCTAACACTTAGAAGGTTAAAAACAACAAGAGGATTCTCTATAATCTTGTCAGGCCTTAGGGTTAGCCTTGGGTGGCTAGGTTTTGGTATTGGTCAGACCTACACACACACAAATACTCAAACCCCTCACACACAATCCTAGAAACCCTAAAACAAGTAATGTTTGTCCTTTCCACATTTTTTTCGAAACTCATGTGGGTGGTCTTGAAGCTCTAGCCTTTAGCTAAGACGGTGAGGACCAACATGGAGGATGCAAAATGAACATTCCCTTGATCTCATGGCACCAAAAGGGTAACATCATGGTGGACATATTTAATGACCTCCAATTCCACTTGAACTCCCATCTTTGGCCTACTACCCCTAAATTTTTGAAAAATTACAAAAATGTCTATGGAACCCAACTTTTCTTAAAATTTCCCAAAAGTACCCCAAATTTTCTAACATTCCCAAAATGCACCCCATGTCCCAAAATTTGAAAAAATCTTTGAAATCATTCCAGACCTCTCCCAAGACAATCATAACCACCCAATGATCATAATTGCACCTAAATCCACTAAAATTGGAAATTTTTCTTAAGTTGCTCCAAAATGCCTAAAATGCCCAAATCACTCCCAATTTCACTTCAATTTCTCCCAATTTCAAATATAAATTAAATTTCATCATATCTAAATACTATTTGAACCAATTCAAACCTAATTGAATCCAATGTCAAACTAAAATCCTAAGACCAAGCCAAATACCCCCAAACTTACCCAACTCAAAATTTCAACAAATCAAGCCTTGTGATCATTTCTATTTCTCAAAATTTGCTTTCTAAATTCTTCATGGCAATTTGCTAGACCATGTTGAACATCCAATTGGTTTTGAACCAAGTCCAATTTAAGCCAAAATCCATACTTTTATCCCAACTCCTAATTTTGAGTCGAAAACCAAATTAACCTTAACCAGTGGAATTAACCCACGCTTAATCACTTCTCTCATCCCTAAAGCCTTCTAGAATGCTAATCACATCACTTTAGACCCTAACTTGGTGTCGTGGACCAAAGGACACTCACAATGGGGAACCCATTCTTCTAATTTGGGTAACTCTCTAATCCATCCATCTAGTTTGCCTAGCACCAAACTAATCACCATTAAAACTTCTCTCAACTTCCCTGAGTCAGCTAGCCACATCCCCTGGCTTAGTCGGGCACCCAACTTACCAAAAAATCTAAAAGCAACAGAGACCGCCATGTTTTATATCCTTGAATTTGACCCATTCCTTGTGGCATTCCCTAATATTTTAGGAGCACCACTTAACTCTCCCCCTCTGCTCGCTGGCATCAGTCAATGAGAGCCTCAGGCCTTCCCATTGGCCTCAGCTATAAATCTCCCTCCTAAAGGCCAAGCATGAAGAGAATTAAAAATTTTGAAAATAGAGAATTTTTACTATTTTCCAAAGCTTCTCTGAACCTCTCTGAACACACCAACCATTTTCAAGCCATCTTCCCCAATGCCCAGCCTTAATTTCGAGCTAAAAAACCAGAGCATTTTTACGTCCATCTCCACATACTCCAAAAAATCTCAAATTTATTAGCCCAAAAGGTTCACCAGACCAAAAAACCACTTTCCCAATCAAAAGCCCCTATCTCTAGCCATATACAACAAACTTGATCAAAGCCGCACCACCCTCTAATCAAATTTTTGTGTAGACCCAACCGCAGATTGATTTGATGCTTTTTTTGACATTTGTGGGACCAATAAAAAGCTCCAGAACTAGACCAATAGAGGCCTCACCTCTTGGGCAAAGGTATAACTCATAATCCGTTAATTTTGGCTTGGTTTAATCATTTCTGAAGAAGAAGTGTATTTTATACGCATATGACCATTTAGATAGCTTCATCTGGCCTAAGTGAAGATGTACGAATAAACTACACTTAATATGGTTGAGTATCATGTGAGATCTTAACTTTAGAAAATAAATGGTTCTCGGGTTAGATCACTTGGGTACATCAATCGGACAGCGGAGAAGGAGTTGGAAAAAGGAATGAATCATGAAAGCAGGGCTGAGTTAGCGACTACGTGGATGGCGACGCAGAATCAAAGAGTATTGCTTGGAAAATTTGGTGCATACGAGAATGATGCGTCGACGCTTGGATAAATAGGAAAATAATGCCTTTTTTTTAAAAATAATTCAGGAAATTTTGAAAAAATTTAATTTTTTGTAGAAAAATCATAAAAATAAAATAAAAATAACTCTATCATAGTGATCATAGGAAAACATTATGAAAAAAAAATTAAAATTAGTAGCGATGTATTTTGTTTTTAATTAATTAAATACTCCATAAATTATTTTAATCATAAATAGTTAATAATTAACCACCATGGCATGAAATTTAGAGGGCTTGATCTCCATGTGCATAGGAGTGTTCTATAATTTTTCTAAGGTTATAAGACACCCCTCAAATTGGATGCACCAATTTTCCATGTCAAGTACCTTTATTTCAACTGAAGAATTTATAAAAATTAAAATATAAATCAAAAAAATATAAGTCTATTTGTGGTAGGTTTACTGTAGTCAGAGAACCTTAGAAAAAATATAAATGGAGTTCAAATGAATAAAGGTAAAGTTCCATATATATAAAATTCTTTAAAATTCCATATATTTAAATCATTAAAACTTATGAATATGTAAGAAAATTAAGGAAAATTCAAAAAAATCACAAAACTAGGTTCACATTAAAGATAATGAGTATATTAAACTCCTGTAAAAATTTGAGACCCATTTGACTTGTGTTTAATATCAAAGTCTATTCTTTTAAGTAAATGAGATTTTTGCACTAAATTAATTATAACAAATAAAATATAATTCAGAAGATGATGAAAAGTTGCTTGGAGTGTTCCTTGGGACCAGAGAAACTTATGAAAAATAAAATTGAAGTTAAAATAAAACTTTTATTTTTAAGCTATTTTTCAATTAAAAAATGATAAAAATCATGAAAATAAAAAAAAAATAACTAAAACGTAAAAAATTGTTACTTGGTCACTTGAAACCACTAAAAATATTTTTCCTAATTTTTTTTAATATAGTTATGTATTTTTTAATGTCTAAAATATATTTTCCTTAATTTTTTTCCTAAAATAATTACAATAAATAAAATAAAAACCACAAAAATGTAAAATTTTTTTTTGTAAGTTTTTTTAACTTAGAGGAACTAAAAATTATATAAAGTAATTTTTAAGAATAAGCTTAATTTTTCAATCTAATTAACCACCAAAATCAGCAAATAGTTAAGATAATTAAAATAAAACTCATAAAATTACAAAAATTATTCTTTATGTCCTCTGATCTAAATGAATCTTTAATAATTTTCTTAGGGATAGAAGATTTGTTTTGGTTAACTAAATTAATTAACATTGAAAATCCCTATTTTTTTAGCTAAAAATAATTATTAAAAACTAAATAAAAATCACATATGTATAAGTCCTCCTTTGATATTTTAATTAACCCATGAGTGGGATATCAAAGTTATTTTAGTTAAATTTAAAAAATTATGAAGTGGATAGACTTAAAAGCAAAATGGTAATTATCGAATTTTGAAGCCGTAATCAAAATGTAGGTTAATTGAACGGGCAAATGGGTAATATTGATCATGATGAACTCTCTTAGATGTTTGAAACATAAGGGTTTAAGAGGTAGACACCAACTCATCACTTCTCTACAACAAGGGTAAATTATAATTTTGATAAATTATTATGACTTGGAAAGTTGATCTAATTGGATGATCCTAAAGTAGTAGGCTGAGCTAGGAAGATGTTAACTTACACATTTGAAGCCCATAATTGATGATTTGATGATAAGCATGTTCTTTCAATAAGTATTAAATCCATTTAATATGATATTTTTTATTTATTACATGTTTATCCATAAAAGAAAACTTATAGGCTGGGCAGTAAACTATGACTTTTTTGAGTTTTCAATGAGGTTTCAAAAAGGTAACATTACTAATCTTTAATACCTTCAAAACACTACAAGCCTAACTTTGGTCAAGAGCACAAGGTCACTAACACAATTCCTAAGTAGAAAATAATACGTATATACCCCACTCAAGGGATAATTAAATCATTAAGGTTTATCGAGCATAATATAAATTAATCATCATTGAATCTGAATTTAGCTTTGGATGATTAATTTAACTAAACAGTAAGTATAAATGAACTCAAAATGATTCAAAAAATTTTAAGGGCTGTACAGGCTTTTGCCCCGAACAATTTTACATTCTTTTGGATACTTTGAAAGAAAATTGAACTTATTATGCTTTGTTCAAGAAAATAATCCTCAAAACTTTTTTGCGACCCAACAAGTTTTGGTACGAGAACCATTAATTTGCACAAATCAATAAGAATGGCCTACACTAGTTATCGTATATTTATATTCAAATGTTTAAGGATTTGAGTCTACCCTAAGGAATTTAAATCCTTGCGAGCAAATAGAGAAATTTCTTTTGTCACATATGGATTATTGGGCTTGTGTAAGTATTAGGACTAGGTGGTTGGGCAGTGAAGATAATGTTAATGTGTCCTAAATGAGGGATAGAAAGTGGGAATTAGAATAATATCTCCTAACTTAAGGACCTTCAATGAGGGGAGAAGATAGAACCGATGATATTATTTATCGACTACTGATAAGTTTGCTAACTTTGATACTCTTAGGTTGCCAGTAGTTCTAGTTTGGTTAGAGTAATTAATTTATGGAGTGTACTACTTTGCAAAAATATTCCAAACAATAATTCTTTTGATAATATAGCTACTTTGGTTTGCTAAAGAAATTTCAACATGCATGAAAATTGAATTAAAATAAAAACTTATAAAGGTCCAAGGTTAAACACTTTGATCGAGGTTGAGGACTTCCCTCCATAGATTATCATGTTGGTAACACTTAATCAAGGTTGGGAAGCACACAGTCTAGCTGTGAGCCCCCGCCTTCACTGAAGCCTTGCACTTCGTCTCAGCTTTTCAAATGTGTCAATGGGTTCTATTATACTCACTTTTGTTTTCTTACGACTCGCTTTTCAACTTTTCATATTTTTGTCTTTTTTTTTCATAATTAATTTAAATGACCTTCTAATTATATTATATTTTACGATACCAAACATGCAGCCACGACAGAAGCCCAGGGATAAATTAACATTTTATTTACTACAGTTTTCTCATTTGTTGTATAGCATTTTCTTTACCTATGCATAGATACTTGCAAATAAAAAAGAAAACTACATAAACACACTATCAAAATTAAATCAACACTTTAAAAACAATGAACAAACATAATACACTCTTTTTGGGTTTACGAGAAATTCTCAGATGAGGTAACCTACGGTTGTTATTGTGATTTCTCTAATTTAAATGAGCGTGATAATTTTCTTAAACTAAGTAAACTCAAGAGAGAATACTGGTGTTGGGAAGATGTAACTGTGAGATCTTAACCGGTGTCACTTAACATAAATTAAAAATCCCCCTAAAGCACTTAAAAAACAACAACAAGTCTGATGTAAATACTACAAAGTAATAAAACTTTACACCTGTAGTTGTTAGTTCGATGAGGAGCTTAGAGCAAATACTATGGGAAGCATGACGAGGACATACAATAGAACATCTTCAAGAGAGCAAATGAGATCGTCATCAACAAACATTTCCTTAGAATTGAAAAATAAGGCACAGGATTTTGAGGTAGCTCATGTAGTATTTCATAAATCCTCAACTTTTCTTTAGGCCTTTGTACAACCATTTTTTGCACTTTAAGCCTAACTTGCTTTAAGCTATGAGGTTATCAATTGTTACGACATAAACCCTCATATCTTCAAAGCTGTTTGTATGCTTGATGTCAAGCAAGTGTAAACCCTAAATAATAAAATCGGCACGATAAAAAACTACAAATATTTCCTCAAAATTGAGGCTAAATTGTAAAATAGCTTGGATAGTCACCAAGGTTTTCCTCAGGATCCATGACATCTCATAGCTTTCTCCCTTTGGATTTCAAAAATAACTGTTCCTTTTTTGAGTCATTCCTCATTTGAAATTTTGTAGGTCTGGCGTTGAAACCCTATACTTTGAGACTCTTGAAGACAAATACCTCTGATCTAAATCGAGAGTTTTCTTGAATGACTTTGATCATTTGTAATGTAATTAACTAAAGAGGTTTGCCCTTAGAGAGAGCCTTAAGAACCCAGGTAAGATAAACCCTATCTGATCTTTTATATTAAATAGCGAAACTTGTCGGTCAACATAAATGTTTTGTAGACTAAATGGATGTCATAAATTTATTAGTTTATTTCTTCTAGCCTCATTATATGGTAATGTCTCTGTTCTTCTGGATAGGTGTATGACTCGTAGTGTTGCGCTCATTTTCTTAAAGTATTAAATGAATGAGATCTTGTTAGCCACTTTTTAAGATTAAAACTTTACTTTTTAGAATTAAAAAAACTACTTCTTAGAAATTATATATATATGGGGAATCACACTTCTCTCCCATAAGATTAAACCTCCCATTTTTAACGACCAACAACTTTTGGTGACTTTGCTGGGGAATCACTCTTCTCTCCTTTATGATCAAGAGTTTTTGTCTTCATACATCAGTAATGTGCCCTGTCCCTCGTGGTCCAGATTACCATTCTTCCATAGTCATGCTTTGCCCATTTTTTTCTTGGGCAAGTACGGTAAACTCTTTTTTTAATTCCAGGATTGTCTATTCAATTATCCTTAAATATAGGGGTTTTAGAATCTTTGAAGTCTTGTGTGGGGTCAAACCCTTAACAAGTTTGTTGGTGAACAAGGTTTACCTAGGCAAGGAGCATTGTGAAGTCTGCTCCTCAATTACATTTTAACTTTTTATCTTTTCGGTGTGATTTGCTATTTGCCAGTCAAACTTAATCTCCACTTACTTAACTTCTGTCAAAATTTAAAATTAAAATAAAATCCATCATATCAATAATAAATGATAAAATTGGAATATATACCCAAAAAATCAAAGAAAAAACAAAAATAAAAAAATAAAGCAAAATGAAAAGAAATAAGAAAGATGAACCCATCTCCCAAAATGAACTTAGTTGATTTTTAGTGATTGCAATAGAATTATGTGGTATAGGCCATTGCTAAGCCTCAAAACCTTTCTTTTTATGACATATACAATGCCATCCCCAACATTGACCACCTCTTGCAACTGGCCAACTAGCCGAGAGACACGTAACGTGGGGCCCAAGCTTAAGTTTGTGTCCATTTTCGATGAGTTTAAAGTAGTACTCGGCAAGGCCCCATTCGTCGTCGTGAAGGTCACCGCTCTAGATGTTTAAGAGACAACCACTATATTCAATTTGAACGATCACCAAAACTTTCAGTCCCACGCGAAGTCAAAAGTCTCTGCTACCACAGTACCTACCAAATCTGTCATTCCAGTACTCGTTAGATCTGCTGCTCTTGTGCCAAGGAGGGCCTTCATGCCCACCACCATTAGATTTGTTATTACCTGACCCACTGTCTCTCCTACTAAAGGGAAGGAGATTCAACTCAAATAATATTGAGTTGATGCATTTACCATCTGTTGAACTCACTTTTGGTTGAGGTTTCCTTTTTCCCCCTTTAGTAGCTTAAGGTCTAGCCATAGGATTTTCATATTAACTATTCTTAGAAAAATAAAAAAGGCACCCTCACCACTAGAAATTCCAAACTCTTCTTTACTCAACTTGAAGTTCCACATTTTGGTCTCAAGCTCTAAATACTTAGTAGGTGGGGTCACTATGGGGGAACTCAAGATGAGTCACCTTAGGATTGTTGGACCTTAAGGTTGACCCTCGGTGTTGGTCTGGAGCTAAGGCACTCACTATACTTATCTGCACCCAAAATCACTCACAACCCTAAACTCAAATTTCTACCCTAGATCCCTTGCTCTTTTTGAGATACTCATGTAGATGGTCCCATAAACCTACCAGCCCTAGAGTTATGGTTTGGCTAGGACCATTATGTAGAGGACCCAAAATGGGATTTCCATTGGTCCATGGCTTGTTGGTGATACTTAGTACCTCAACTCTACCAAAATACACATCTTGGTCTTTTACCCTTGAAACGCCCCATAATTACCAAGATACCCCTCCATAGCCCAACATTCTAAAAATTCCAAAAATTCCCTAAAAATCTCAACAAATCTCAAATATTCCCATTTTCATTTCTCTCAACTACGAGATGACCCAATTTTACCAATTTTGCCATTTTTAATGAAAATCCCAAAATTTGACTTTAAATACCCAAATTTCCCCAAATTCAACCTAAATGGCCATAAATTTAATCTCAATTGGCCCCAATTCTAATACTAAACTCAAATTAACTCTTGATATGACTAATCTAGACCAAATCCAAGCCTAATGGCCCATTATTTTAGCCCAATTTTGATTTCGGTTAAAACCCCAATTTTGACCATATGACCTAATCTCATCAAATTGAACCTATAGCCTAGTCAATTGGCCCCAATTGATGTTACAAAATCTTCATAACAATCACACCGATCAAAATGAACCATAAATTGGCCTTGGTGAAGCCTCAAATCCATTTGATTTTGGCTTAAATCCAAAATTCCCAACTTTAGCCCCAAATTGGCTAAGTCTCCAAATTCCATCCAATTGATTGCCTTAACCCCCAAATTGGCATCCAATTCATATTCAAAACTCTTCATGAGGTCTGTGTTGACCATTTACAACAATCAATTTGGACTTAGCCCAAGGCTAACCAAAGCTAGACCCATGTCTAGCCCAACATGACCAAATTGACTAAAAATCAAAATTCCCTCAAATTGGCCCTTCAATTGAGCTCAAAACCACTTTGATTCTTCACCAAAGTTGTTCCTTATGATCATCTACACAAAATTAAATATTAATTTGGGTCAATTGACATGGCTAACCTAGCCCAAACCCAAGTTTTGGTCATTTGCACCCACTTGGACCCATGCACTAAATGTGACCTAACCACCCAAAAGTCACCAAATTAACTCCATCACAACCATTAGTTGGACATAGTGACTAGTTCAAACAGAATGAAACCACTTAAATCAATCCATGGACCAAAGGTCCCCCAAATCAAGGGATAATATTTCCAAAAATGCATGTGCTTAAGATATCCTTACCAAAATTAGGTATTATTGCACTAAATTGCTGTGACATATTCCCCCGGGGTCATAGTTCAGTGAGCCTGCAGAACAAGAAGTAAAATAAGGATATAAAGTATCTGACATTGTCGTGACAATAGCCAGCGAGATGGAGGAATAAGTAGAGGATATCCTCCATTGTCCTGTAGATCATAAAGCAATTAAGGAATCAATGATTGAGGAGAAAGTTGAAAAAACTCAGGATTGAGATTTCCGAGTTAGTTCGAGAGCACGGAGTTTCTGTCAATAGTGACAATGAAGATTTTGATTACAATGATTACCTGGAGGAGGATATCATGGATGTCCATGTGTTCAAAACCAGAGCTACCACATCCGCACGCGGGACTCAACCTCACATCGAAGAGAACGTCGTAGCTGAGTTGCGTAGTTGGCCACCATTCAGGGGCAATCACAAGCACCAAGATTGGTTTCTCCAAAGATTAATCAGCCAGAAATCATACACATCATAGATGAAAAAAGAGAGGCTACTTCAGCAGACAAAGTTGAACAAACAAAGAAAGATTCTTCATCAGGTTCCATGCCAGACAAGGAATTCAAGCAAATGGTTGAACAAGTGCGGGACGCCTTAGCCTAATCCAAGGGCAGTGCATCAATTTTAAAGGTTAGACCTTACCTAGAGGAGTTCAATGCCGTACTTTTTCCCAAGGGTTTTGTGGCCCCAAACTTCAAGATATTCGACAGGACTGGAAATCCCAGACAACACATAGCACATTTCCGAGCTAGTTGTGGCAACATGAGAAATAATGAGGCTCTACTCTGCCAGCAGTTCGTAGCAGCTTGTCAGTGATTTCTTTTAACTGGTACGCTGACTTGCCCAACGGTTAAGTTAAAACATTTTCTGAGTTGATATAGTTATTTGTGAAAATATTTGCCGGGGCACAACATCATGAGTCTACTGGAGAGCTCATGATGGAGAAGCAAAAGCCCAATGAAACTTTGACAGACTATATTTTGAGGTGGAGAAACCTTAGCATGAAATGTGAACCTCAGCTACAGGAACATCAAGCGATTGAGATTCTACTCAAGAGCACTCATGGGCCAGTAGCTTTCATGCTTAAGGCACTCACCATCAAATCCTTCGAGAAGCTACTCTGTAAAGCCAGCAGTCTTCAAGAAGAAATGAAGCACATGGAAACACATGAAAAGGCTAAGGTGACCAAAGTGTTTGAAAAGAAATCAGGAGCAGTTACGACTATCCACAAAGGAAAGCAGCCGATAACGATATATGCATAAGAACATCGCCAGTCTTCGTGACAGTACTCTCAGCAACAGAGCAGTCAATCCAACCAACGGTCGCCTCAGGAGGGATCACCTCGATTAGCGGATAAAAGAATATCCCTGTTAGAGCGACAGAAAGTTGTGTCTTCTTTCAAGTATGAAGCCATACCTAAAATATTCAAAAGCCTGATGAAGAAACCAAAATTCAAACTACCTGATCCAAAGAAACCCGAAGAGTTGGATAAGAAGAATAAACCAAATTATTGCCCATACCATCGGTTGATTGGGCACACTATAGACAAGTGTTCCGTCTTTAAGGACTGGATCGAGAAGAACATCAAGGAAGAGAACATTACAATCTCGAAGGAGTATTTGAGTAAACCTGAAAAATGTTCCATAAACATGATTTCGACCGATCCAATCTCCCCAATTGATATGTATACTCGAATAGATGGATGGAGTATAACTTGGGATGGACTCAAGATGGTCCTTAATCAAATACAGGATTCATCAAAACAAGCTTCAACGAATACCGAAGAAGGATGGAATGAGGTTTGGAGTAGATCATCCAAGAAGATACTGAACAAGATCCAGTCTGCATCAAAACAAGCCTCTATTCAGAGTCCGCAACATACCGAGCCTGAGATGAAGGTTTCACCAGAGGATCCGTCATCCTAAAGGACAAAGAACATGAAGAAAAAAGCATCACTGCCAAGATTGATAGCACAGGGGGTTGGATAGGGGCTGCCTCTTTTGGATTGGTTGTCTCGGATTTGGGGAAGAAAATCCTCGAACTCTTGATTTTGTATAATTATCTTTTTGTTCCTCCGGGGTCTTATGAAAATAATAATTGTGATTTTGGCTACGTTTTGATTGTTTCTAGTGATAACATAACTGATTATGATTGATCTAGCTTCGATCTTGATCCCTAAAATGATCCTCAAGTCGTACTCGAATCTGATGAACTCGTTGTCAAGTCCAAAGAAGACATCAATGATACCGCTTACGACACCAATGATAAAGAGGAGCTAGTTCTCAAGCATCATGACACACCGCTCGCCATCAAATTAGGTCTTTTTGTTGAAGAGGTAAAGACACCGGAAGATTCAACAATGATATCTCAAGATGAAGAGTCATAGAAGTTAACTTAAGGAGCTGAAAAGTGTTATCACAAAGAATAGCTCCAACACATAAATGTAAATAGATAATGACTCGAGAAGAGATACCCCAACCTCCACCAGTGGAAGAACCACATGATCAAGATAAAATTGGAGGATCATAAAAAGTGGACTACAACATGCTAGATCATCTTAGGAAGTTGCCTACCCGACTAAGCATCTACGACGCTCTGATCCTTTCAAAGGAGATGAGAGAGTCTCTGATTACAAATTTGCTTGATCCAGAAGTTTTCTTAGCTCAGTTGACAAGCACATCCTCAGATGAATTTTGCTCATTGAGAGAACAATCAGGGGTAACCTTCACAAATGTTGACTTCCTGCTCGGTACCGCCAACCAGAACCGTCCGCTCTACATCTCCGTCAACATTGGCAGATTTGTGTTATCTAGAGTTTTAGTGGATCCTGGAGCATCTCTTAACTTGATGAGCCTATGAACATTAGCCTATTTGGATATTGAAGCTCAAGAGCTTACAACTGATAAGATGATGTTAAGAGGATTCAACCAAAAGGGAGAAAGAGCCCTCAGATCAATTACATTACTTATGAAGGTTGGAGAACTCGTAACAACCGCTAAATTTCATATCATCGACGTCGAGACCTCTTTTAACACTCTATTGGGTCGACCATGAATTCATGAGCACAATATGGTTCCATCATCTCTACACCAGTACATCAAATACCACAAAGATGGTCAAGAGAATTGCATCAAAGGAGACCTACAACCATTTTCAGTGCATGAAATTGGTATCCATGAAGATGTTGCCTACTATGCGCCTCCAAAGAAGAATGTCTTCTCGCGCGATATTTTGACAAACAAAGATCAAAATTTAGAAGAATCACAAAGAGGAGGCCATACAACTCTGCTTCAACAACCTTCTACCACTCCCCTACAACGAGTTGGTGGAGGTTCTTCTAGTTCACGCACCCGAGGTCGAGGCCAGGGATGCAGACGAGGAAAGATCAATTTAACTGTTGGACGGACTAGGCCAACCATCAACATTGGTGATGAAGACAGTTCTGAAGATGAAATAATGATGACAAAACAGAAAGACCTCTGTATAAGATATCCCTAGAAGATACAGAGAATAATGAATATGAAACAATGTATGATCGGATAAACCACTATAAGAATACTATGACCCTTACTCCGATTCTTCCACAAAAAGTCGAGAGTTTAGAGGTCAAGGATTTCCGTAGTGTTGGTATAAAGACAATCAAATTTTGTTGTGCTTCTACCTCTACTGAGCTTGAAAAAGATGTAAATTTGGATGTTGATTCTAATGAATTAATGAAATTGCCTTTTGGTTACTTCTCGCCTTGTGTTGAAAAGTTAATTCAACGGGGACACTTACCAAAACAAATGCCAAAAAATAAATTTCAAATTTTTAAAAAACTATGGAATGCTAAAAGTCGAACTCCCAATTCAAAAGAAGGTCTCGGATTTGGTACACTTGGACCAGTCGATGATTTTGAATTTTGCGTTGTTGTTACTAGTGAGTCAGAAGAGGATTGTCTCGATGTAGAGGATGACTCTACTGATCAACCAATAGAAGATGCTCACCGAGAAATTGAGGAGGACTTTAAATCTACCATTGATGAATTGAACAAGATTAACCTCGGGACTGAAGAACGACCCCAACCTACATTTATAAGTTATCTACTTGATGATGAAGAATCTGCAGAACTGGTCAAACTAATAATAGAATTTAAAGATTGCTTTGCATGGAGCAACGATGAAATGCTAGGACTGTCAGCACAGGTTGCAGTCCATAAACTTGGGGTGGACAAGAATATAACCCCAGTAAAACAAACTCCTAGAAGAATGCGCCTTGAAATAGAACAACAAGTCATCGCCGAGGTGAAGAAATTATGGACGCCAACTTTGTGAAAGAAGAGCAGTACCCCAGGTGGTTAGCCAATATTGTACTTGTTAAAAATAAAACTGAACATATACGTGTCTGTGTGACTTGAGGGATTTAAACAAAGCATATCCGAAAGACAAATTTCTACTACCTATACCAGAGATGATGGTGGATATCACTTCAACACATGAAATTTTCTCCTTCATGGACGGATCATCACGATACAACCAAATCAGGATGGCTCCCGAGGATGCAACACTTACAGCCTTCAGAACATCGATTGGAATTTTCTGCTACACAGTGATGTCAATCGGCCTAAAGAACGCCGGAGCAACATATCAGCGTACAATGACAAAGATTTTTGACGACCTCAGTCACAACCAAGTAGAATGCTACGTAGATGATTTGGTCATCAAAAGTAAACAAAAAATAGACCACTTGTATGATTTAAGGATCATGTTTGAACTGTTACGACGATGAACTTAAAATGAATCCCTTAAAGTGTGCCTTTGGCGTTACTTCCGGGAAATTTCTAGGATTTGTTGTTCGTCATCAGGGAATCGAGATCGACCCGGATAATATCAAGGATATCTTGGAAGTGCCTCACCCAAAAACATTGAAACAACTACGTTCCTTCCAGGGGAAGTTGGCATATCTAAGATGCTTTATTTCTAATCTCGAAGGTAGGTGTCAGCCTAACTAAGGTAGGTGTCAGCCTAACTCGACATTAATTAAAATTAATGCCAAATTTATTTGGGAAGAGAAATGTCAGCGGACCTTTGAGGATGTTAAACAATACTTAATGGCAACTCCTGTTTTGGTAGCCCCTATCCCAAGAAAACCGTTGATACTTTATACCGCGGCTTTGGATGACTCTCTCGGAGCCCTCTTAGCCTGAGTCAATGATGAGGGTAAAGAAAATGCTCTTTACTACTTAAGTTGTCATATAATACCAACGGAGATAAGGTATCCACCTATTGAGAAGCATTGTCTGACATTATTTTTTGCCACCCAAAAGCTTAGACATTACATGCTTTCTCATAGGATTACCCTAATTTCAAAAGTTAATCCATTGCAAAATCTGATGACCCGACCAACACTCTCCAGACGTTTAGCAAGATGGTCAATGATCTTATTGCAATTTGATATAACATTTGTTCCCCTTCGTGCTATCAAGGGACAGATACTAGCAGATTTTCTCTCCTCACATCCACTGCCAGTTGGGACCTCTCTCAATGACAAGTTACCAGACGAGCAAATACTACAAAAGGAATTTTCTAGTGTGCAACACTGGGAAATGTACTTTCATGGCGCTTCGTCGGCCAGTAAAGACAATGGATCAGACACAATTATACCAGACAATGCAAGGATAAGAATATGTAGCAGTAAAGCCTAAGATTTCTGATTCCCTACTTTTTTCAAGGAAAACTACAAATTATTCATATTAAAGCCACTTAAAATATCCATATGAAACAGAACTTCATGAAACTTTACTAGTAAATATGCTAATACTGAAATATAAGTTTAGAAATTGTAGCCAAGCCTTCTTCCTTAAGTTGATTCAAGTGAAACCAGGTTTTAATTAGGCATCTCCTCAAGCTTCACCTCACATCTTTTTCTTTTCTTCTCTTTTTCAGGATCATTTTCAATCATTTCTCTTTTCTTTTCTTTTTTCTCTTTTGCCTCTATTTTTATATGAGGATTACAATATCTGGTAGCCTTTAATGATTTTGAACTTCACTATTCTCTTCTTAAAATTAAAAACTTTTCACATTTCTTCACTTTATAAATGTATACTAGCTTTAAAGATTTTTCATAAAGTTTTATTCTTTTTCATAAAGATTTTTCATAAACTTTTCACATGAATCCCTAAGATTTTTAATACTTAAAAAATACAAATTTCGTTACTTACAATAGAAAAACATAATCTTCTTCTATCCTACCAAATATCTTAATCTCTTAAATTAACCTTTATTATTGAATTTTTTTTTTAAGTTTACTATATATTTAGAAACACAAACATAGTTATCTAAAGTTATTCTCTAATACCAAAGGTCATGAAGTATTTTGAAAATATAACTAATTGAGAATAAATAAACCCTAAACCCTAAACCCTAAACCCTAAATGGAGAGATGAAGGGAGATAGAGAAGGAGACAAAAAGGGACAGGGAGAGGGAGTTTTTGAGGGTTGGAATGGGTTAGAAATATTAAGAGATAGAGAGTGAGAGGGAGAGAGCAAGGGAGAGACTATGTGAGAGAGAAAGAAGATAGAGTGAGATAAAGAGAGAGAAAGAGAGTGATGGAGAGGGACAAGGGAGAGGGAGAAGGTGAGAGAGAGAGTAAAGGAAAGCCAACGAATAGATTCAAACAATAAGAGAGAGAAAGAGTGCAAGAAGAGAAAGAGAGAGCAAGAGGGTGAGAAAGACAGTGAGAAAGACGGGCGAGAGAGAAAGATAGATTGAGTACAAAAGATATATAGAGAGATACCAAATTGTGATGGGGAGAGGATAAGACCAAGAGAGAGTGAGAGAGAGGGAGAGGCAGAGAAAGAGCTAGAAAGACTGACAATGTGAGATAAAGAGAATGAGATAGATAAAAAAAGAGAGAATAGAGATAAGAGAGACAGCGAGAGAGGGAAGGAGGGAAAGGGGGACGGAGACAGACTGAAAAAGATAAAGATAGAGTGAGAAAGATGGGAGGGAGCGGAGGAGAACGGACTAAAGTGATGAAGGTAGAAAGAAAGAAAAGGAGGGTAGGTGAGAGAAAGAGAGTGACAAAGAGAAGTGGAGAGAGACCAAGTGAAAATAGAAGTAAGAGTGATAGAGAGAGCAAGAGAGGAAAGATAGAAAGGAACGATGAGGTAGTTGGAAAGAAATATGGAGTGATGAAATAATGAGAGGATCGAGTTTGTGAGAAAGAGAGACTGAGGGAAGGACTATGAGGGATTAAAGAGAGAGCAAGAGCGAGCAGAAGTGAGAGAGTGTGAGATACAAATGAAGAGAAGACAATCCGTGGGAAGCTAGAGCAATAGAGATGAGTGAAAGATAAAGAGGGGAAAACATTAGAGTGAGTGAGAGAGAGCGAGAGAAGGAGATTGAGAGGGAGATAGGGAGACAGAAGGAGGTGGGGAGTGTGAGTGAGTGAGAAGATAGAGAGAGAACAAGGAAGCATGGAAATAAGAGAGAGTGGTAGAGAGAGGGAGTGCGGGATAGATGGAGAGAAAGGGTGAGAGGCGTGAGGAGAGAGAACCATTGAGAAGAGAGTAAAAGAGAAAATAAGATTGAGGGAGCGATAGTGAGAAAGAGAGAAAGAGGGAGGGAAAATAATAAAGAAGAGTGAAAGATGAATCAAGGGAGAGATATAGGAGAGAGTGAGAGAGAAAGAGCATGATCAAAAGATAGAGTAAGTTGGAGAGCACGAAGGGGAGCTAAGGAGAATGAGAGGGAGTGGGTGACAAGGAGAGAGAAGAGTGAGATACATTGAGGAGACCTAAAGAGCACGAGCTAATGAGTAAGAAAGATAGAGGAAGGAGATATTCAGTGAGAACGATAGTGGAAGAGTAAGAGAGAACAAATGAGAGAAAGAGAAAGACAATGAGAGAGAAGAGGACATAAGATATGGAAGGAGAGAGAAGGATGAGAGAGAAATAAAGAGATTAGGAGATAGGGAAGGAAA
>NEWO01000882.1:164705-179167 GCA_003013225.1 Phalaenopsis aphrodite
ATATATATATATATATATATATATATATATATATATATATATATATATATATATATATATATATATAGGGAGAGATTTAGAATAAAACTAAGAAAAAAGTGAGAGATAGGGTGAGGGAGTGGGATTGAGCGAGTAAAAGTGAAAGCAAGGACGGGGGAGCAGGGAGAAGTATGAAAGAAAGTGGTAAACTATGAGGGAGAGATGTTGGGGAGTGAGAGAGTTAAAAGAGGGAAAGTGAGATAGAGATTATGTTTGAGGGATAGGGAAGAGAAAGAGCGAGGTAAGAGAGAGAAGAAAGAATGAGAGAAGAGAGTAAGTGGGAGAAGAGAGTGGAACAGAGGAATAAAGAGTGATTGACTAGAGAGTGTTTGGGAGAGTAAGTGAGGGAGATAATGAGATAGTGACATAGAGGGAGGTAGCGGGAGAGATTGCACTAAGAGGAATTGAGATAGGGAAAGAAAAAGTGAAAGAGGGAGAGGGAGGGAAAGAATAGAGAGTGAGGGAAAATAAATCAAGAGAGAATGAGTGAGAGGGAGAATGAAGGAGAGAAGAAGAATAAATGAGAGAGAGTGTATGAAGAAAATGGAGAGGGAGAGAAGCATAGAGAAAGGAGGGAGAGAGTGTGAAAGAGAGCGAGGAGAGAGAGTGAGAAACATAGAGATGGAGAGAGAGAAGAGAGAGAGAAGGAGAGGGAGAGGGGGATAGAGGTGGAGAAAGAGTAAATAAGGAGAAAGAAGAAATAGAGATAGAAAAGAGAGCAAGTGAAAATTAGAGCAAGGGAAAGGTGATGAGAGTTATAATAGGGACTGAGATTGAGAGAGCGAAAGAAAAATGTAGTGAGAAGAGTTAGTGAACGAAGAGGGAGCAGGAGAAAGAATGGTAGAGGGAGAAAGAGCAAGAGGATCATAGGAGGGGAAGAGGCAGAGATAGCTGGAGGGAGAGAGAGAGAGAAGATAGAGAGAGTGTGTGAGAGATGAATATGGTAGAGATAGTAACAGAGATTAAGGGAAGGAGAGAGAGGGTGAGGGAGTGAAAAATAAAGAGAAAGAAAAAGAAGATTGAGAGTAAGAGACTGATATAAATAGTGAGAGCAAGAGAAAAGAGGCCAAAAGGGAGAGTGAGAGAGAAGCAAAATAAAATAAAAGAAAGGGGGAGAGAAAGCATGACGAGTGAGAGTAAGAGCTTAGAGAAATAAAGGGAGTGAGAGAAGAGAGAGAAGTAAGAGAAATTTAGAGACAAGAGAGAGTCAAAAAAAGATAATGTAAGAGAAGGGGAGAGAGAAGAAGGGGAAGGGAGAGAGGGAGGGATGGAGATAGAGAACTAGAAGTGGGACAGAGAAGAGTGATAAAAGAAGAACAAAAAGAGAGAGAAAGAGAAGAAAGTACGAAAGCGATGAAGAAAAGCGAAAGAAGATATGGAGTAGAAGATAGAGTGAGTAAAAAGAAGACAGTAAGAGAAAGGGAGAAAAATGGAGAGAGAGAGGGAGTGTGAGAATGAGGAAGAGTGAGCGAAAGAGAGAGGGAGAAAGAGGAAGGAGTGAGAGAATATAGAGTATATAAAAAGAGAGATCTCACAAGAGGGAGAAATAATTATAGAGAAATGGAGGGAGAGAGGAAAGATATAGAAAGAAAGAGAGCAAGAGAGTGAGGAAGCGAAAGTGAGAGAGGGTGATAATGAGATAATGGGAGAGAGAGGAGAGCGTGTTAGAAGAAAACAACGTAAGTACGAGAGAGAGGGAGAGAGAGAAATGGATTGAGAGCAAGATAAGCCAAGAGAGGGAGAGACAGAGAAAGGGATTGAGAGCAAGATAAGGCAAGAGCGAATGAGATAAAAGAGAGAGTAAGAGAAAATTGTGAGGAGAGAGGGACAAAAGAGGGAGCGAGATAGAGAGAAGGGGGAGAGGGAGACAGTGGGGGACTGGAATAAAAGAGATACTGGAAGGGAGAGAGAAAGAAGAGAGAGAGACAAGTGAGGAAGCAGCAAAGAGACAGAAAAGGAAGGAGGGAGAGAGAGAGATGTAAGGTGAGATATAAGGAGAGAAATGGATGGACTTGAAGGTGGATAGAGGCAGAGCGAGGCCAAGAAGTAGGGAATGGAAGAGAGAGGGATGAAGATCAATAGAGAGAGCAAAAGAAAGTAGAACTGTGAGAGTGAGAGAGGGAGTGAGCGATAGTGAGAGAGGAAGAGAGTGATCGAGAGAGTGATGGAGAAGGCATGAAAGGAGAAGAGAGAGAGAATAAAGACAAAGAATGGAGAAAATTGGGATGGAGAAAGTTTGTAAGATTAGAACAGAGAGGGATAAATAACAAGAGAAATAGAGCAAACAAAGGATTGGGAGGGATAGAGATAAAGAGATACTGAGAGATAGAGAGAGGGAAAAAATTAGAGAAAGTTATAGAAATAGTATAGAGTAGGTGAGAAGAAGGTTGAGGGAGCATGGGAGAGAGAGATTGATAGTGGAAGGGGAATATAGGAGAGGTATCCAAATAAAACGATGGAGAGTTGGTAAGTGGAAAAGCAAGTGTGTGTGTGTGTGTGAGAGAGAGAGACTGAGGAAGCGAGATAGATATAGAATGAGTGATAGAGAGTGTAGGGGGGAAGGATAATGCAAGCAACCAGGAGAGATAGTGAGAGAGAGATGAAGATAATGAGAGAGAATGAGTGAGAGTGAGGGAGAAGAAAGAAGAGATAGTAGGAATAGAGAAAGGAAGGTGTTGGGAGAGAGAGAGTGATAGAGCAAGAAAGAGAGAGATAATGAGAGGGAGAAGAGAGAGAATAGAGAAAGTAAAAGAGGGATAGAGTAAGTATGAAAGAATGATTGAGAGAATGAAGGAGATAAGGGAGGGAGAGTTAGAGTAAACAAGAGAGGGAGAAGAAGAGAGAGTTAAAGAGAGGATGACACGAGGAGATAAAGATGGATGAATGAAGATAGGAAGCAAAAAAGGGAGATTTAAAGTGAGGGTGAGATGGGAAGAGAGAGAAGAATGAATAAAGATAGGAAGCAAAGAAAGGGATAGAGGTGTTGGGAAGTTTTGGAGGTGTGTATGGAGTTAGAGTGGGGTAGAGATAGAGAGAGTGAGTGGGAGTTGGAAGAGAAAGATCAAGAAGTGAAATTGAGAGAGAGCGAGTGACAGAGAATGAGAGAAGAGAGTAAGAGTGTTAATAAAAGAGAGGGAGAGAGAAAGGGTAAGAGAGCAAGATAGACAAAGAGGGAGCGATAAAGTGAGAGAGAGAGAGAGAGTAATTGAGCTAGATAGAGAGAGAAAGATAAAGAGAGGGACAATTAGAATGAGATAGAGAAAGAGAGGGAGAGAGAATGAGAGATATATAGAAGGAGATAGAAAGAATATAAAAGAGGGAGAAAGGAATGGAGAGAGATAAAGGGATGGAGAGAAGAGGAGAGAGAGGGAGAGGAAGTGAGAGGAAGAGGGACGGGAGAGAAAGAGAGGGAAACTAAGATATTTAGAGTTGTGGAGTAATAGAGTGAGAGAGGTTGAGAGATAAATTGAGAAAGAGTGGAGTAAGAGTGGGAGGGATAGAGAGAAAAAGATAGCTAAATGCAGATGAGAGAGAGGAGGAACAAGAGTTAGAGAAATAAGGAGAAAGTGAAGGAGATAGGGGGAAGAGAAACATAAAAAGATAGAAAGACAAAGAGGGAGAAAGATATAAATAAGAAAAAGAAAGGATGGGGGAGAGGAGGAGAGTGCAAAATTGAAGGGAGAAGGGGTTATGGGGAGTGGGAGTGCAAGGTCGAGAAAGAGAGTAAGAGTTTTTGAGAGAAGAAAAGGAGTGAAGTAGAGAGACAAACAGAGAGTGTAAGCATAAAAAGGAGAGAGAATAGTAAGCAAGAGAAGGGAGAGGGAAAAAGGGAAAGGGAGGAAGAGAGAGAAAGATAGAGAGGAGGGACGACAAAATATAAAATGGACAGAAGATGGTGAGCCGACTAGGAGAGAAAGAGAAAGAAAGTAAAAGAGCAAGAGAAAGGAGTGATAAAAATGTGTTCGAGAGTGAAAGAGAGTGATAGGGAGAGAGCGACCAAGGGAGAAGAGAGAGAATGAATTTAAGGAGAGAGAGAAGGATGAGAGAGAAAATGAGAGAATGAAGAGGAAGGGTGAGATAGATAAAGAACAAGAGAGCGAGAGAGGAAAGAAGGATAAATAAAGAAAGATTGCAGAGAGGTTGAAAGAGAAAGGAAAGGTGGAAGGGAAAATGAGAGAGAGTAGAGAGAAGAGAGATCAAGAGATGAGGAGATTTAGAGAGTGAAAAGAGAGAGTGTGTGTGAGAATAAGAGTGATATTATAGAGAGGGCAGAAGAGAGCAAGGGAGAGATATAGATGAAGAGTAAGTGAGGGGGAGAGGGAAGAGGGGAGATTGAGATTGTGAGTGCAAGCAAAAGATAGCAGGAGAGAGTAAGAGTAAGAATGAAATAGAGAGAGATGAAGGGAGCGAGAGGCATAGAACATGAGAGGGAGAATATGACAAAGAGAATAGTAGAGAGGGAGAGAGTCAGAATGAGAGAGATAGACCAAGGAAGAAAGAGAGAGCAGGAGAGAATAGAAAAGAGGGAGAGAGAGAAAAGTAGACAAGAGAGATGAGAAAGATCAAGAGAAAGTAAGACAGAGAGAGGAAGCAAAGGAAAATGTTAGAGAGCACTGATGTAGAAAATGAAAGAGAGAGTGAGTGAGAGAAGAAAAAAGAGAACAAAAATGAGAAGATAAAAAAATGTAAGAGAAGAGGGAGGGTGGGAGAGGGAGAGAGAAGAGGGAGGGTGGGAGAGGGAGAGAGAGATAAAGGGAGAAAGAAAGAAGGGAGCTAGTGAGGGAGGAAGAGAGAGACAAAAGGCATGCGAGAGATAGGGTGAGATAGTGGGGGAGGGAGAGAGGGGAAGAGAGGAAGATGGAGAGAAAGGGAGAAGAGAGGAAGAATGAATCAAGATAGTGGGAGAGAGGGAGAGAGAGGGACAGAAAGAGGGAGAGAGAGGGACAGAAAGAGTGAGAGACAGATAGAAGAGTGAGTACCCTCCTTTTCTCTGTTTAACCCTCTCGATACTCTCTCACTCTTTCTTCTGCTCTCTCTCACTTCCCTCCCTCCCTCTCCCTCTCTCTCTCTCTCACTCAATGTCTTCCTCTCCCCTTAGTCTCTCCTCTCTCTGTATTTCTCTCATTCTCTCTCTTATTGTCGCTCCCCCTCTTTCTTATCTTGCTCTCTTTTCTATCACACTTACTTCCTTCTCTTACTTTGCTTAGTCTTTCTCTTGTTTTATTGATCACTCTTTTTTTCCCACCTTTCACTCTATTATTGTAGAAATAGTGAGAGAGAAGAGAGAGGAAGTGAGAGTGAGGTAGAGCTAGTTGGAGAGTGAGAAAGTAAGAGAGAAAGAGAGATGGAGTTAAGGAGGCAGAGAAGGAGAGGAATGGTGAGAGAGGTAGAAATAGAAGGGAGGGAGAGTGAGTAATATAGAGGGGGAGAGGGGGAGGGAGTGAGAATAGAGAGAAGAGAAGTAGATCAAAAGTGATAGAGAGTGGGAGGTGTGGAAGAGAAAGAAAAACAATTAAGGGAGAGAGAAGAAGACCAAGGAAAGAGGGAGGAATGAGCAAGGGAAAGAGAGCAAGAGGAGCAAGAGATTACAATAGGGAAGAGAGGGTGAGAGAAGGGTATAGTGAATGAGAAAGGGAGAGATAGGAAGACCGAGAGAGAGAGAGTGAGAATAAGAAAGATATGAGCAAAATAAAGAGATGGATAGAGAAAAATAAGATAGCGGGAGAAGAGAGAGTAAGAGGGAGCGAGAGAGGGAGGAGAAGGAAGAGCGAGGGGAGAAAATGATGATGGGAGAGATAGTAAGATAAATAAGGAAGGATATAGAGAGAAACAAAGATGAAAGGAGGGAGTGAGGCAAGGAGCAAACAATAGTGAGGGAGGAAGGGAATGATCGAGTGAGTGAGAGGGAGGGCATGAAAGGGGAAAAGGGAGAGAATAGAGATAGAGAAGAGAGAGAATAGGAATGGAGAAAATTAGTGAGATTTGAACAGAGAGGAATAAATAGAGAAAGAAAAAGATAGAGGGAAAAAAAAGAGAGGGAAAAAAGTAGAGAAAGTTATAGATATAGTGGAGGGAAAGAGAGAACAAAGTTGAGGGAGCATGAAAGAGAGAGAGATCAAAAGTGGAAGCTATTGTTTAAAGGATAAAGATAGAGCACGAGACAGATAGAGGGTGGAATGGGAGTAGAGACAGGGGAGGGAAGGGGAGAGAGAAATATGAACAATATAAGGGAAGTAAAAGAAAAGTTTTGGGTGTGTACAAGAGACAGAGAGAGGACCATAAAGTAGAGATTTTAAGAGAGAGAGGAAGGGATCAAAAAAATGAGGGAGTGAGAGAGTAGGGAGCTGATCGAGAGAGTCAAAAGAGAGTGAGAGTAGGATGTAAGGATGACCAAGAGAGGAATAGAAAAAAGGGCTCAGTAAAAATTTAAAAAATTTGAAAAGTGAATGGGAGAGGTATCCAACTAAAGGGAGGGAGAGTAAGTGAGTGGCAATGCAAGTGTGTGTGTGTGTGAGAGAGAGAGAGCAAGGAACTGAGATAGAAATAGAATGAGAGAGAGTGTGTAGGGGAAAGAGTAACGCTTGCAACAAAGGGATCGAAATAGAGAAGCGAGGAAGTGAGAAAGATATAGAATTAGTGAGAGACAATGCAGGGGAAAGGATAATGCTTGTTACCAAAGGATGTAAATAAAGAAAGAGAGAGTGAGAGAGAAAGGGAGAGAGAGAAAGCATTAGAGATAGTGAGAGAGAGATGAAGATAATGAGAGGGGTAGAACAAGAAAGAGAGAGAGATAGTGAGAGGGAGAAGAAAGAGAGGTTTGAGAGAGAAAAAGAGAGATAAAGTAACTACGAAAGAAAGATTGAGAGAATGAGGGATATAGGGGAGGGAGAGTTACAGTGAACAAGAGAGGGAGAGCGAGGGAGAGTTAAAGTGAGGAAGAGAGAGGCATATACAAATGAATGGGTAAAGATAGGAAGCAAAAAAGAGAGAGTTAAAGAAAGAGTTGGAGGGGAAGAAAGAAAAGAATGATTAAAGATAATTCTTGAGAGGTTTTGGAGGTGTGTATGGAGTTAGAGTGGGGTAGGGATAGAGAGATTGAGAAAGAGGGAGTGGGTGGGAGTGGGGAGAGAGATAGAGTAAGAAGTGAAATTGATAGAGAGCAAGTGACAAAGAATGAGAGAAAAGAGCAAGAGATATAATGAAAGAGAGGGAGAGAGAGAGAGGGTGAGAGAGCAAGATATGGAGAGAGGGAGCGATAAAGTGACAGGAAGAGTAATAGAGCAAGATGGAGGGAGAAAGATAAAGAGAGATAATTAGAATGAGCTAAAGAAAGAGAGGAAGAGAGAGCATGAGATATATATAGAAAGAGATAGGTAAAATAAGAAAGAGGGAGAAAGAAATGGAGAGAGAGATAGAGAGTGCAAGAGATAGAGAGGTAAAAGAGCAGGTGAGAGAGACTCAAAAAGAGAGAGTGAAAGAGTTAGTGAGAGAAAAAAGATAAGAGCAAAAGAGAGAGTGTGAGATTATGATGGAAGACATGATTGAGATAGGGAGAAAGAGATAGCTAGATGTAGATGAGATAGAGAGAGAGAAAGGAGTAAGAGAGAGAAATATGGAGGGAGCGAAAGAGAGAGAGGGAAGAAAAACATAAAATGATAAAGAGAGAAGGGCGAAGAGGGAGGGAGAGTAAGAGAAGAAGGGCAAGGGGAAAGAGATAGAGAGGAAAAATACAAGAATGAGACTTAGAGAGTTGGAGAGAGAGAGGGAGGTTGAGAAGAAGGGAGAGATATAAATAAAGGAAATAAGTGGAGAGAGGGAGAGTGATGTAGAGGTAGAGAATTAAAGATGATGAGAGAGAGGCAGAGAGTGTAAAAGCGAGAGGGCGAGGGGGTTATGGAGAGTGAGAGTGAGAGATCGAGAAAGTGAGTGAGCCTTTTTGAGTGAGGAAAAGAAGGAGCAAAGAAGAGATACGAAGAGAGAGTGTAAGCATAAAAACAAGGGAGAAGAGTAAACAAGAGAAGGGAGAGGGAAAGTGAGGAAGGGAGTGAGAGAGAGATAGAGAAAGGAGGGAGAGGCAAATATAAAAGGGAGAGAAGATGGTGAGCCAACTAGGGACAGAGTGAGAGAAAGTGAAAGATTAAGAGAGAGGAGAGATAGAGAATTGTCGTAGATTGAATTAGAGTGATAGAGAGAGAGTGACAAAGAGATAAGAGAGAGAAGGAAATTGGGGAGAGAGGGATGGATGGGAGAGAAAGTTAGAGAATGGGAAAGGGAGGGTGAGATAGATACATAAAGTGACAGAGGGAGAGAGGAGAGAAAGAGAAAGAAAGAGATAGAGTGAATGAGGCTTGCAAAGATGGTGAAAGAGAAAGGGAAGATGGGAGGGAGGATGAGAGAGAGTAGAGAGAGAGAGAGATCAAGAGAGAGAGGGGGAGGAGATTTAGAGAGTGAGAAGAGAGAGAGTGTGTGAGAGCAAGAGTGATATAACAAAGAGAGTGGGAGAGAGCGAGGGAGAGATAGAGATGAAGAGAAAGTGTAGGGAAGAGGGAAGAGATAGGAAAAAGAATGTGAGTGAGAGGAAAACAAAGAGGGAGAGAGTGAGGGGGAGGGAGAGCAAGCAATAAAGAAGGAGGGAGGAAAGAGAAATAAGGGACAAAGGGGAGGAAAGCAAGAGAACAGATACTAAGAGAGAGAGAGAGGGAGGGACTGACAGAGAATGAGATAGAGGGAAAGGAGAGAGAGATCATGTGCAAGAAAGAGGGAGAGCACAAAATAGAGTGATAGAAAGGATGGATCACATGAGAGAATATAAAAAGAGAGAGTGAGAGAGATGAAAGGAGAGAGGGGTGATGAGAGAAATCGAGAAAGGGAAGGACAGTTAAAGAGGACAGGATGGAAGGAGTGAGATGGAGGGAGTGAAGGAGAGATGAAAGGCGTGAGTGAGGGAAAATAAGAAAGACAGAGAGAAAGAGAGAGGGAGATAATGGGCAAGAGAGAGAGATAGAGCAATAGAAGAGAGAGAAAGGGAGAAATGGGGAGAGCATAGAGATGCTGAGATAGAAGAAGAGAGAAATATAGATGAGAGAGAGACAAAGGAATAGAGAGTAAGAGATTGAAGGGAGAGCTAGAGAAATGAGAGAAGATAGAGACTAACGATTGTGAGTGATAGTGGAAGAGTGAAGAAAAGAAAGTTAAAGTGACGAAGGGGAGAGAGAAAGAGAGGGGTGAAAGAGGGATAAAATTAGAAAGAGATTGAGTGAGAGAGAGAAGTGAGGGAGAGATAAAGGGAGAAAGGGTGAAAGGAAGTGAGTGAGAGAAGAAGAGAGAGAGAGAAAAGATGGTAGAAGTGGTAGAAGGAGGAAGAGAGAGTAGATGGGAGAGGAAGAGGGAGAAGGGGGAAGAAAGAGTGGGTGAGAGATTGTGTGAGAAAGAGGGAGAGAGTGAGAAGAAAGGAGGGAGGAGAGAAGTAGGGAAGATGGGGGAGGTGGGCAAGAGTTAGATAGAGAGAATGGGAGAGAGAGAGAAAGAAGAAAGGAAGCATGAGAATAAAGAAAGAGCATGCATGAGAGAATGAAATACAGAGAGAGTTGAAGGGAGGGAGAGGTGTAAAGCATGAGAGAGAGAATATGACGGAGAGAATAGTAGAGAGGGAGAGAGTGAGAGTGAGAGAGACAAGCCAAGAGAGAAAGAGAGAGCGGGAGGGAGTAGAAGAGAGGGAGGGATAAAAGAGGAGAGAGAGATGAGGGAAAGAAAAGAGGAAGCATGAGAATAGAGTGAGAGCAAGCATGAGTAAGAATGAAATAAAGAGAGAGATGAAGGGAGGGAGGGTATAGAGCGTGAGAGAGAGAATACAATAGAGAGAACAGTAGAGATGGAGAATCAAAGTGAGTGGGGCGAGCCAAGAGAGAAAGAAAGGGAAGGAGAGAGTGGAGGAAAAAGATAGAAGAGGAGACAAAAATGAGAAAGATCAAGAGAAAGTTAAATATAGAGAAAAAGAAAACAAAGGATAATGTTAGAGAGAAGTGATGTAGGAAATGAAAGAGAAAGCGAGTGAGAGAAGGAAAGAGAGAACAAAAATAAGAATATAAAAAAAACAGAAAGAGAGGAGGGAGGGTTGGAGAGGGAGAGAGAGTTAAAGAGAGAGCTAATGAGGGAGGAAGAGAGATGAAAGGCATGGGAGAGGCAGGGTGAGATAATGAGAGAAGGAGGGAGGGGGAGAGAGGGAGATAGAGAAAGGGAGAAGAGAGGAAGAATGAATCAAATTATAGGGAGGGAGGAAGGGAGGGAGAGACAAAGTGAGAGAAGGATAAAAGAGTGAGATAGAGCAAGTGAAATAGGGAGTGAGGAAAAAAGTAAGAATTATAGTGACAAAGGAAGGGAGGGAAGCAGGGCGGGATGGTAAGAGAGAGCGGGAGAGATGAGAGACAGTAAGATAGGGAAGGAGAGGGAGTTAGAGAGAGTAAGAAAACTGTGAGTGAGATAGGAGAGAGATCAATAGAGATATAGAAAAAGTGAGAGTGAGAGAGATGATGAGGAAGCAAATAGATAGAAAAGGAAAGAGAGACTGGGAGAGAGAAAGAAGAGAGAGTAAGCGACTCAAAACAAGAGAGGGTGAGAGAGTGGAAGAAAAAAGGGTGAAATTGATATAAAGATAATGAGGGGTATAAAGGGAGAGTTTGGTAGAGGTAAAGCAGAGAGAGAAAGAGTCCATAAGAGGGAGAGATTGGGGGATAGTGGGTGAGAGAGAGAGTGACAAAAAGAGGGAGAGAAAAAGAGTGTGGGAGAGAGGGAGTGAGCAATAAAGAGAGGGAGCAAGTGAGAGAATGGGGGAGAGATCGTAATAGGGCAAGAGAGAGGGCATTAGGGACATAAGAAAGTGAGACAATAAAGATTGAGTGATAGTATAGAAAGGGAGAGCATGCGATTGAAATAGAGAGAGAAAAAAAGAGCAAGAGAGATAAAAAGTAATTGAGCTCGGTAGAGAGAAAGAAGGGAGAAAGCGGAAGGGATAGAAAGAGATCGGTAGAGAAGGAGAGAATAAAAGAGAGAAGATAGATATAGTTAAAGAAAAAAGAAGGGAGAGAGGAAGAGAGATTGGGTGAGAGAAGGATAGTTAGGGTGAAAGAACGAGATAGAGAGGGAAGGAGGGAGGAGGGAGGGCGAGAGAGTATGAGAGAAAGAAAATATGAAGAAGAGATTGAGAGAGGAGATAGAGTAGAGAGAAGGGTAGTGATGGAGGGAGGGAAGGATAGTCAGAGAAAGAGGAGAGATTTAAGAGTGAGATTGATGGAAGGGAGATTAAGAAGTAGATAGAGGGGATGAACGAGTGTGTTAGAACGAGGAAGAGAGGAAAAAGGAGGAAAGAGATATATATAAGAAGGGTGGAGGAGGCCAAGAGAGAGAGGTAGAGAGAGGTTGGAAAAAAGAAAATAGTATAAAGGATGAGAGAGGGAGCGGAAGAGAGTGAGACAGAAAGAGATAACAATGTAGAGAAACTGTGGGAAAGAGAAACAAGGAGCAAGAGAGTGTGTGTGACTGAGGGAGAAAGAGGTATAGAGTGGCTAGGAAAGGAGATATGTATAAAGTGCTAGAAAGGGGTTGGAGAGATGAGAGATGAGAGATGAGAGAGAGCGAGAGAAAGTGAGGGATAGTAAGTGTGTGTGAGAGAGAGAGAGAGAGAGCAAGAGAAAGTGAGGGATAGTAAGTGAGAGAGAGAGAGCGAGAGAAAGTGGTAGAGAAAGAGCAAGAAATGGAGTAACAGTGAAGCTGAAAGAAAGAAAGGATAAGAGAGAGGGAGTGAGATATAATAATAAGGTGTGAGAGAGAGAGAGAGATAGGAAGAGGATGAGAGGAAAAGGGAGAGGGTGAGTGATAAACAGAGCGGGGGAGGGTGGTAGGGAGAGATTGTGAGATAGGACTGAGAGAGAGGGATAGAGGGAGAGCAAGAGAGTGATAAAGAGGGAAAAAGTGAGATATTGAGAAAGAAAGGGAGATAATGAGAGTGAGAAAAAGAGAAGAGAGTGCAGAGAGCATGAGAGGTGGAGTAAAAGAGACGATGGGAGGGACAATGAATGGTGTGAGAGAAGAAATAGATAGAAGGTAGAGAGTAGAGGAGAGAATAATGAGGGAAATGGAGAGAGGAAGGAAGATAAAGAAGGAGAGAAAGAGGGACATGGAGAGGGAGTTTTTGAGGGTTGGAATGGGTGAGAGATATTAAGAGATAGAGAGTGAGAGAGAGAGCAAGGGGGGAGAGAGTGAAAGAGAGAAAGAAGATAGAGAGAGATAAAGAGAGTGAAAGAGTGTGATGAAGAGGGAGAATGTGAGAAAGAGAGAGTAAAGGGAAGCCAACGAATAGATTCAAACAATAAGAGAGAGAAAGAGAGCGAGAAGAGAAAGAGAGAGAGTAAGAGGATGATAAAGACAGTGAGAGAGGGGCGTGAGAAAAAGATAGATTGAGTACATAAGATATATAGAGAGATACCCAAGTGTGATGGGGAGAGGATGAGACCAAGAGAGAGTGAGAGATGAGAGAGAGTGAGTGAAAGTGAGAGAGAGTAAGTGAGAGAGAGAGAGAGAGAAATGGAGTAAAAGTGAAGCTGAAAGAAAGAAAGGATAAGAGAGATGGAGTGAGATATAACAATACGGTGAGAATGAGAGAGCTAGGAAGAGGATGAGAGGAAGAGGGAGAGCGATAGTGTGATAAAGAGAGAAAAAGTGAGAGATTGAGAAAGAGAAGAGAGTGCAGAGAGCAGGAGAGGTGAAGTGAAACAGATGGTGGGAGAGACAATGAATGGTGTTAGAGAAGAAAGAGAGAGAAGATGGAGAGAGTAGAGGAGAGAATAATGAGGGAAATGGAGAGAGGAAGGGAGATAGAGAAGGAGAGAAAAAGGGACAAGGAGAGGGAGTTTTTGAGGGTTGGAATGGGTGAGAAATATTAAGAGATAGAGAGTGAGAGGGAGAGAGCAAGGGAGAGACTATGTGGGAGAGAAAGAAGATATAGTGAGATAAAGAGAGAGAAAGAGAGTGATGGAGATGGACAAGGGAGAGGGAGAAGGTGAGAGAGAGAGTAAAGGAAAGCCAACGAATAGATTCAAAGAATAAGAGATAGAAAGAGTGCGAGAAGAGAAAGAGAGAGCAAGAGGGTGAGAAAGACAGTGAAAAACAGGGGCGAGAGAGAAATATTGAGTACAAAAGATATATAGAGAGATACCAAAGTGTGATGGCGAGAGGATGAGACCAAGAGTAAGTGAGGAGAGGGGGAGGTAGAGAAAGAGCTAGAAAGACTGACAATGTGAGAGAAAGAGAGCGAGATAGATAAAAAAAAGAGAAAATAGAGAAAAGAGAGATAGGGAGAGAGGGAAGGAGGGAAAGGGGACGGAGAGAGAGTGGAAAAGATAAAGATAGAGTAAGAAAGATGGGAGGGAGCGGAGGAGAAAGGACTAAAGTGATGAAGGTAGAAAGAAGGAAAAGGAGGGTAGGAGAGAGAAAGAGAGTGACAGAGAGAAGTGAAGAGAGACTAAGTGAAAATGGAAGTAAGAGTGATAGAGAGAGCAAGAGAGAAGAGGAAAGATAGAAAGGAACGATGAGGTAGCTGAAAAGAAATATGGAGTGATGAAATAATGAGAGGATTGAGTTTGTGAGAAAGAGTGACTAAGGAAACGAATTGGAGGGATTAAAGAGAGAGCAAGAGCAAGTAGAAGTGAGAGAGTGTGAGATACAAATGGAGAAAAGACAATCCGTGGGAAGCAATAGAGATGAGTGAAAGATAAAGAGGGGAAAACAGTAGAGTGAGTGAGAGAGAGAGAGAGAAGGAGATAGGGAGAGAGATGGAGGTGGGGAGTGTAAGTGAGTGAGAAGATAGAGAGAATAAGGAAGTCATGGAAATAAGAGAGTGGTAGAGAGAGGGAGTGCGGGATAGTGGGAGAGAAAGGGTGAGAAGCATGAGGAGAGAGAACCATTGAAAAGAGAGTAAAAGAGAAAATAAGATTGAGGGAGCAGATAGTGAGAAAGAGAGAAAGAGGGAGGGAAAATAATAAAGAAGAGTGAAAGATGAATCAAGGGAGAGATATAGAAGAGAGTGAGAGAGAAAGAGCATGATCAAAAGATAGAGTAAGATGGAGAGCATGAAGGGGAGCTAAGGAGAATGAGAGGAAGTGGGTGACAAGGAGAGAGAAGAGTGAGGTATTGAGGAGACCTAAAGAGAAAGAACTAATGAGTAAGAAAGATAGAGGAAGGAGATATTGAGTGAGAATGATAGTAGAAGAGTAAGAGAGAACGAATGAGAGAAAGAGAAAGACAATGATAGAGAAGAGGACAAGAGATATGGAAGGAGAGAGAAGGATGAGAGAGAAATAAGGAGATTAGGAGATAGGCAAGGAAAGAGAAAGTGTGAAAGAGGGAGAGAGAGGGGGTGCTAGGGAGCG
>NEWO01000882.1:190467-220822 GCA_003013225.1 Phalaenopsis aphrodite
CTCCCTCCCTCCTATCCTCACTTCATTTTGCCACTCTCTCTCCCCCTCCCCATTTCTCTCCATTCCTCTTTCAATCTCTCTCTCCTTATCCTTGAAATTCCTCTCTATCTCATTCCCTCTTGCTCTATCTCTCTTTGATCCCTTAATCTCTTACTCCCTCTCTCACTGTCTCTCACTCCCACTTAATTTTCAATTCTCTCTCTCCTTCTCTTGCTATTTTTTAAATTCCATCTTTCTCCCCTTACTCTATATCTCACTTTTTTCATTCCTTATCACTCTCACACTCTTCTATCTCTCTGTCATACTAGACTTCTATCCCTTTATATTATTCCTATAACTCTCTCTTCTATCACATGCTCTCTTACCCATTCTTGCAATCACTCCCTCTCTCTTTCTCTCTCATGATCTCCCTCTAATTCTTCCTTTCTATCTGTCTCTCACTTTACTCTTTGCCGTCTCACTCTTTACTTGCTCTCTCTTCTCTCTCTCACCTTTGGTCTCTCTCTCTCTTTGTTTCACTAACTTTGTCTCACTTTCTCACACACTCTCTCCTTTACTCTCCTTTTCTGCCTCCCTGCCTCCCTTCTTTCATCTCCTTTATCTTTCTTCCTCTCTCCCTCTCACTGCATTTCACTCATTTATGTCTTCCATTATTTCTTCACTCCCTCCCTCCCTCTTCCCTTCTATCTTGGATAACATCCTCACTCTCATGTCTTCCTTCTTTCGTTATTCTCTCTTTTTTCTCATCTTTCTATTTCTCTCTTATCTCTCTCACTCACTCCCTCTCACTCTTCTCCCCTCAGTCACTCACCTCTTTTTATCTCCAAGCTTATCCCCTCTTATTAAGTCTTTCTTGTTTTATCTCCTCTCTTTTATGTATCTCTTCTCTCTCTTCTTGATCTATCTTCTCATTATATCCATCTCTCCCACTCCCTCTCCCTCCCTCCTCTTACTCTATGTCTCTTCATTTTTTTCTATCTCTATCCTTCCTTCCCACCCTCTCTCCATTCCTCGCGAGCACTCTCTCATGTCCCTACCTTTGTTTCTAGCTTTCCCCCTTTTTTACTCACTTTACTCTCACTCACTCTAACGATCTCACTCCCTTTTATTTCCTCTCTCTTTCACACTTGTTATATCACTTTTATCTCTCTTTTGTTTCTATGTTCCTTTCTCTTCCACCCTCTTCTGCTCTCCCTCTCTCTACCTCTCTTCCCTCCTTCCCTCCCTACCTCCCTACCTGCTTATAACACTCTAGCTCCTTACCCCCTCTCTCCCCCTTATTTATATATCTCTCTCTTGCATGCTCTTCATATCTAACTCATTCTCTAATTATCTATCTATCTCTCTTCTCTATTTGTGTCTCACTCTCTCTTACTCTTCATCGCCTCTCTCTTTCTCTTGCTCTGCTTCCATCTCTCTACTTCCTTCTCACTCTCTCTCTCTATCTATTTCCATTTTTTCTCTTTCCCTCACTCTCATTCTCTCCCTAATGCTTTTTACTCTCTCACTTCTCTCTCTTACTCTCTCTCACACCTTTCTCTCTTCCCTCTCTCTTACTATTGTTTCCATCCTTTTCCCCCTCTCTTGCCCATTCTCTCTTTATCTCCCTGTCTCTCTCTAACTCTCATTTCTATCTATTCCCTTTCTTTTCCTTTATTTCTTTTACAATCTATCTTCTCATCTCTACTGCTTTGCTCGCTCACTTTGTCTCACTTTATCTTTCTCTCTCTCGAGTACACTTTTGTACTCTCTCTTCCTACTCTCCCCAGCTCTCTATCACTCTCCATCCACTTCTCTCTTACTCTTTCTCCTTTCTTTCTTTTTCTCTCCCTCTCCGACCACCCTCCCTCATGGTCTTTCTCTTATTCTATAACTTTCTCTCTATATCTCTCTCTTGTGCTGAATTACTTTCAACTTCCCTCTCCATCTATTTCCATAATCTCACTAGCTCCCTCCCTCTCCCCTCTCACTTGCTCTTCTACCCTTTCATTTCTCTCTCTCTCTCTCTCTCTCTTTCTCTCTCCCTTCCTCTATCTCTCTCACTAATGTGCCCCTTCTCTCTCCCTCTCCCCTTTCTCTCTATCCCGCTCCCTCTTTTGTACCTCTCGCCTCACTCTTTTCTATTACTATCTCTTTTATCTCATTTTTTCTTACCTTGTCTTGCTCTCAATCCCTTTCTTTGTCTCTCTCTCTCACCCTCTCTCTCACTCTTACACTATTTATTCTAACTTTCTGCCCTCTCCCTCCCACTATCTCTTTCTCACCCTCTCTCATTCTCTCTCCCTCAGTCTCTTGCTCTTTCTCTCTCTTTATTTTCTCTTCTCCCTCCATATCTCTCTATTTATTTCACACTCTACTGAGATCTCTTTTTCTTTATACTCTATATTCTCTCACTCCTTTGTCTTTCTCCCTCTCTCTTCCTCTCACTCTTCCTCAATTTAACAATCACATTTCATCCCTCCCTCCCTCTCCCATTTTTTCTCCCTTTCTCTCACTCTCTTCTTTTTTACCCAAACAGGCCTGCTGTGTTTTCAAAATGCCAATGCACCAAATAAGCTGCCCCAAATGGACTCTTATTCTCCCTCTCATTCTCATGCTCTATATCCCTCACACCTAGTGGTTTTATCTCTTAATCAGTCTCCCGGCTTTCCTTCCTCACTCTCACTGAAGATATATGAAAATAAGAGAGAAAGAAAGAGGGGAGAGAGAGGGAGATTGAAAGAGGGAGGTAGAGAGTGTTGTAGAGAGATAAAGAGAGAAAGAAAGAGAGATTGATGCCAAGGTATAGAGGGAGAGAGAGAAAGAAAGGAAGGGTTCAAGTTAGAAAGAAGAGAGAGAAGCAAAGTGAGAGTAGGAGAAAGTGAGCGAGAAAGAGAGACATAGAAGAGCAAGAAATAAAGAGCGATAGTGAGGAAAGAGTGAGAGAGTGGTAGAGAGAAGAGATAGGAAGAGAGGAAGAGAAAGATGAAGGTAGACAGAGAAAGAGAGATGTATAGAGGCAAGGAGAGAGACAAAGAGAGAGAGTGTTAGAGATGGAGAGTACGAGAGAGATAGAAGATAGTTAGAGTGAACGTGACGCAATGAGAGAGAGGGTGTGACAGAGAGGAAGTGAGAATGAGAAGAAAGAGAAGAGAGATTGAAACACATAGAGAGAGTTAGAAGTAAGAGGATAGTGAGAGAAACACAAAGAGAGGTAAGGTGGGAGAGATGCAGGTATGAGGGAGGGAGGGACAAGAGAGATTGAAAGTGAGGGATGGACAAGGGAGAGAAAGAATTTGGGAGAAAGAGAAAGGTACAGAGAGAAAGAGTGAGAGAGCATAATAGAGAAGGGAGATAGATCGAGGGAGGGAGGGAGAGATATATAAATAGAAAATTGAGCAAGAGCAGAGAGAGAAGAGATACATATAGGAGTCATGAGAGAAGAGAGTGAGTTCAGGACAGAGGCATGGAGGGTGGATGGATAAAGAGAGGGGAGAGAGGGAGAACATGGAGAAGGACAAGGAAGATAAGGAGTGTGAGAGACCAGAGAGAGGGATGGGAGATTGGGAGAGAAATAAAGAGGGCAGGAAAGGAGAGAGAGGGGTGGACAATCTCACTCTTCTCCCTTCTCTCTCACTTGTCCTCCTATATTTTTAACAATTCTCACTCTTCCTCAATCCACTCTCTATTTCTCTCTCTCACTCCTTTCTCTCTTCCCTATCTCTTACTTTTGTTTCCATCCTCTTTCCCTCTCTCTCTCTCCCTTGCCCATCCTCCCTCTCTCTTCCTGTCTCTCTTACTCTCTTTTTATTTATTTCCTTTCTTGCCCTCTATTTCATTTGCAATCTTTCTTACCATATCTATTACTTTGCTCCATAAATGGAAAGAGAATGGCAGAGGGTGCAAGAGAGAAATAGAGAAAGAACTAAGAAGTGAGGGACGCAAGGAGTGTTCGTGATAGAGGGAAAGATAGTGAGTGTGAAGGAGAGAGGGAGGGAAGGTAGAGAGAGCAAGAGAGAGGGAGAGAGCGCAATAAGGAGGGGGAGAGAGAAAATGTGGGATGGAGCGAGGAGTGAGAGAGAGTGTGAGAGAATGAGTGAACAAAAGGAATGGAGGTGGAAAGAGAGAGAAAGTGAGAAATGGTGGGAAAGATGTATAGAGAAATCATGAGAGAGAGAATAGGGAGAAGGAAGGGAGGGAGAGAGAGTCAGATAGAGAGAGAGAGGGAGAGAGAGAAGATAGGGAGGAGAGAGGGAGAAAGAGAGAGAGAGAGTGAGGGAGAGAAAGAGAGTAAGGTAAAAAGAGTGTTAGAGAGAAAGAGAGGAAGGGGGACTGAGTTGGAGGGAGAGAGGAGAGAGATCAGAAAGAAAGAGAAAATTAGAGAGAGAGTAAAAGAAAGGTAGGAGGGAAAGATAGAAAGAGTAGTGAGGCGGACGGATAGAGAATGAGAGAATGTGAGTGAGAGAGAAAAAATGAAGCTAAGTGAGAGAGTGAGAGAGAGAATGGGGAGGGAAAAAAGAAGAGTGAGAAGGAGAGAGAGAGAGAAGAGTTGAGGTAGAATAAAGGGACAAAGAGAGAGAGAAAACAAGAGAGAGAGAGGGAGGGAGGGCTAGAGAGAGGGATACAAAGAATAAGGATGGGAATGAAGGATAAAGAGTGAGAAAGAATAAACGAGAGTGTGAGAGATTGAGAGAGAAGATAGAGTGGAAGATAGATGGAGGGTAGAAAACTAGGAATAGGGAGAAGGAAGGGAGAGAGAGGGCTTGAGAGAGGTAGAGAGAGGAAAGAGAGAGGGAGAGAGGGTGATAGAGAGAGAAAATATGATGGAGAGCAAGAGTAAAAGAGGAAGTGAGAAGAGAGATAGGTCAATAGAGAACCTGAGGAAAATAGGGAAATAGAAACACAGAGCAAGAAAGAGATAAAGGGACCACAAAAGAGAGGGGGATATAGGAGATTGACATATTGATTAGAGGGAGTGAGAGGACCTAAACGAGATAAAGAGATAAAATGAGAGAAAAAAGGGAGTGATAGATAGAGAAATCAAGGGAGGAAGGTAGAGAGAGATTTAGAGATAGAGGGTGAAGGGGGTATAGGGCAAGAGACAGAGTGAGAGAGAGAGAGAGAGGGAGATGAGAGAAAGAGGATTTGGGAGAAGAGAGATAGAGTGAGGTTGAGAAAAGGACGGAAGGAGGGAAAGAAGGCAAAGAGAGAAAGAGAGAGGGAGGAGTGGAGGGATAGATAAAGTGAGAAGAGTGGAAAAGAAAAGGATAGGAAAGTGAGAGCTAAAGATATGGAGAGAGTTAGAGAAAAAGAGAGAGTGAGGGGGGAGAAAAGGAGAAGACAAAAAAATGAAGAAAGGTGAGAAGAGGCAAGGGAGGGAGGGAGAATAGAGAGAGAGCAAGGAGAGGGAGAGGGAGGTTGAGAAAGAAATAATATAACAAAGGAGGGAGAGAGAGCATAAGAGAGAGCAAGAAAAAGATGGGAGATAGAAAACAGATCAAGAGAGATAGATAAAGAGAGGGATAGAGGGTGAGAGGGATGGAGGGAAAGAAGGAAGAAAGATAGTGAGAAATGTTAGACAAAGTGATGGATTAGATAGAAAAAGATATATGAGGGATATAGAGTGCAAAATTGATAGAGAGAGGTGGCATAGTGGGGGAGAGAGGAGCGAAAAATAGAGTTAAGAAAGAGATAGAGTGAGTATGAGATAGGTAGTAGTGGGAGAGAAAAACTTAGAGAGTACAAGCAAAAGTGGGAGAGAGAAAGTGGGACAGTTAGTCAGTGTGAGATCGTAGGAGAGAGAGAGAGGAAAGTGTGATAATAAAGATAAAATCGGAGAAAGAGAGAGCAAGATTGTGAGAGAGAGAAGAAATATAATATGGAGAGAGAGAGAGTAGAGAGAGAAAAGCTAGTTAAAAAAAGAGAGAAAAATAGATTGAGATGGAGGGAGCATGGGATTGAGGAGGACATAGATAGAGAAAGAAAAGAAATTGAAGAGAGTGAATAGAGATATAGAGAATGAGAATGACCACATGTGAGAGGGGGGAGAGAGTGTGAGCAAGGGAGTGTTGAAGTGAAAGTTAGAGAGTGAGCAAGAGTGAGACAAAGTGGCAGAGAGAGGTAGAGCACTAGAAAGAGTTAGGGATAAATATATGGGAGGGAGAGAGGGAATGCTTGTGAAAGAGAGAGAGAGAGACAAAATCAAAGGATAGGAACAACTAAAGAGAGAATGGGAAAGATAGAGTGAGAGAGACAGTGTTAGTGAGATGGAGAGAGAAGAGAGAGAACAACTAAGAGATGAAAAGGGAGAGCAAGAGAATGAAGGGAAACAGAGAGTGGGAGAAGAGAGAAAAGAGAGTGAGGGAATGAAAAAAAGAGAGAGCGGGAGAATGAAGGGAAAAGAGAACGAGAGAAAAGAGACAGAGAGAGAGTGGGAGAAGTGAGAAAAAGAGAGTGCGAGAGAATGAAGGGAAACAAAGAGTGGGATAAGAGAAAAATAGAGTAAAAGAGATAGTGTCAGGAAGGTAGAGAGACAGAGTAAGAGAGAGATAGAGAAAAAGTGAGGATGGGAGGGAGGGAGGATGGGAGAGAGATGAAGAGAGTGCAAGTGAGAGAGAGAGAGTGGGAAAGAAAGAAAGATTGCAAGAGAAAGAGAGGGAGGGAGAGTTAGTGCAGGATAACGAGTGAGGGAGTTTGTGAGAGGAAGACAACAACGGAGGGAGAAAGAGCAAAAAAATAGATATATCAAGAAATATTGTGAGAGAGATGGATAGAGAGATCAAGGGATAGAGAAGTATGAGAGACTGAGAGAGAGATTAGGAGAGGAATAGGGAGAGGGAGGGAGGGAGGGAGGGATAGAGGGAGGGAAAGTGAGAAGGAGAGAGAGAGGAAGTGAGAGAGAGGAAGTGAGAGAGAGTGAGATAGTAAGTGAGAGGGGGAATGAGAGAGAAAGAATAGGAGTAAAAGAGAGGAAGAAAGACAAAGGGATCAGGAGAGAGAGTATAAATAGTGAGAGACATTAGGGAGTGAGAGAAAGTGAAGAAGATTAAGAGAGATATGAGGCGAGACAAAGAGAGAAAGAAAGAGAGGGAGGGAGAGGGAATCTGTGTGTTAGAGAGAGAGAGGTAGAGGGAGGAAGAAGAGCAAGAAAGAGGGTGGGAGAGAAAGAAATAGAAAGGATTATGAAAGAGTGAGTGAGAGAGAAAGTGCAAAAGAGATAACGTAGAAGAGAGAGTGGGAGAGAGAGGGAGAGAAAAAGAGAAAATAGACAAAGATGGAGAGAGAGAAAGAGAGAATGATTATGAGGTACAGAAAGTGAGAGAGAGTGAGATGGAGGGAGAGAAAGATATATCAGTAGATAGAGAGGGAGAGTGAGAAAGAGGGAGAAAGGGAGAAAATGAGAGGTGGACGGAAGGAGAGAGAGAGAGAAATAGTTAGAAAGAAAGAGAGAAATAAAAGTGAAAGCGCAGGTAGGAGAGAGAGAGATTACAAGAAGGTGTGAGAGAAAACTAGGAAGAGGGAAAAGGAAAGGAGAGAGAGGGAAAGCGAAAGAGAGAAATTTGGGGATGGAGGTGAGAGAGAGGAATAGAGGGAGTTTAGGAGAGAGATAGAGGGTAGGAGAGAGAGAGAAAGTGATGGAGAGAAGGAGAGTGAGAGAAAGTAAGAGAAGAGAAAGAAGAGAAGGAGATAAAGAAGAGTGCAATAAGAAGGAGGGACCCCTCCCCCTCTATTTTATTCTCTCTCTCACTCTCTTCTGCTCCTTCCCTCTCATCCCCTACCTCTTAATCACTTCCTCTTCTATCTACTCTCATCTATCTCTCATTTATTCTCACTTTCTCTCTATTTTTACCTCACTCGCTTCTCTTTTAGTATTTCTCTCCCTCTCTCCTCTTTCCTACTTCCTCTCCAGCTCGCTCTTTCCACTTCTCTCTCACCCCCACTCTACCTCTTACTATCTCACTTCTACCCTCCATATTAATCTTACTCCCTCTTTCCATTTTGCTCACTTCTTCTTTCACACTTCTCTCTCTCTTTCACTTATCCTCTCTCTCACCTTGCTCTTTCGCTCTTCCTAGCTTTCTCTCACACTTCCTTGTTAAATCTTTATCCCTCTCTCTTCTAGTCCCGCTCCCACTTGTTTTCTTTGTTTTCTCTATTTAAATCTTATTCTCTCTCTCCTACCTAGTTTGTTGCATTTCCTGCACTTTTACTCACACTTATTATTTTCTTCACTCTCTATCTATTTCTCACTCTGTCATTCTCTCTCTTGCTCTCTCTTCCCTCTCTCTCTTACCTCCATAGTTTTCTCTCGCTCTTTATCTCACTCTCTCCCTCCCCTCTCTCCAACTATCTCTACCTTAGTCATCTCTCACACACTCTCTCTACCTCCTCCCCGTCTCTCTCTTATTCTCTCCCTCTCTCCTCTTTCTTGCTTACTCTTTATCTCTCTTTCTAGCTCGCTCTTTACCTCACTCTCTCTCACTCCCACTCCACCTCTTACTATCTTTCTTCCCCCCTCTACATTTATCTTACTCCCTTTTTCTTTTTTCCCCTCTTCTTTTACTCTTCTCTCTCTTTCTTGCCTCATCTTTATTTATCTATCTCCCTTTCTTTCATAATCACTCCTATTCAACACACCCTTTCTTCGTTCTTTCTCACACTGTCTTATCTCTCTCTTACTCTTTATCTCATTCTCTCTCCATTGCTCTTACATTTATTATTTCTCTCTCAATCTCTCTCTTGCTCTCTCATCCTCCTCCTCTCTTTCACCTCTCTTTTTTTTGCTCTCTCTATCCATCCTTTTCTTTCTCTTATCTATTTATCACACCTACCTCTCTTTTTTGCTCTTTTTTATCTCTATTTGCTTTTCCATCTATCAGCCTCTCTCTCTTTATCTCATTCCTTACGTTTTTGCCTACCTCTCTTTCTCTCTTCTCTCTCTCTCCGCTCACTATCACATTTATCTCTCTCAATCTCTCATTATCACTCTCTCTGCCTCCCTCTATCGCTCTTTCTCTTGCTCTTCTTTTTCTCTCCTTCTCTTTTTCTCTTATTCTCTCAATGTATATCCCTCTCTAACTCTAACTCTCAAACTATATTATTCTTGAAATATCTCGCACACTTTCTCTCTCTTCAACATACATTCTTCTTTTTTTACCTAACCCTCTTTCAGTAATCTCATTATCTCTCCCTCTTTCTTGCTTTATTTCTCGCTCCCCCCTGTTCCCCATCTTTCTCCCCTCCCCCTCTATTTTATTTTCTCTCTCTCACACTCTTCCCCTCCTTCCCTCTCACTTGCTCTCCCTCGGGTCTCTCTCTCACTTAATCTCTCCTTCCCTCTCTCCTTCCATCTTTCTTTCTATCATTCTTGCGTGCTCTTTTCTACTTCCCTCCCTCTCAATCTCACTTTCTTGTGCCCTCCCCCTCCCTCATTCCCTCCATCCCTCCTTCCCCATCCTTTCCATTATCTCTTCAATCCTGTTTCTCTTTCGCTCATTCTCCCCTTACTTTCTTTCTCTCAATATCCCCCTTTATCACTCTCCCACACTTCATATATCTCTTCTCTCTTTCCCCCTTTCTCTCCTTCTCTCTCTCCTCTATCCCTCCTTCCCTCACTTCCTCTCTATTGACTCTCTTCTCTCAATCTCTTCTCTCATTCTCTCTCTCTCTCTCTCACTCGCTTCTCTATTCTTTCACTCGCTTATCTCTATCTTTTGTTCTCTCTCTCTTCAAGTCTCTCTTCCCCTCTTCAGCTCATTTCTCTCTCTTTCTCTCTAAATATATCTGTGTCCTTCCCTTATTATTTTTTGACCCTCCTTTCTTACCTTGTTTTCTCTCTTCTATCCCTTATAATGTTCTCTCGCTTTCTCTTTTCTCTCTCTCACTCTTTTTGTCTCCTACTCTTCCTATCTCTTTTTCACCCTGCCTTGGTACACCTCTCTTTATACCTTCTCTCACCTATCTTTATCTCTTCTCTCCCCCTCACTTTCTCGTTCTCTATCACACTCTCTCATCCCTCCTCTCCCTTTATCTTGCCAACTCTCTCTCAAAAACTCTCTCTCTCTTTCTCTCTCTCTCTATCACACACACACTCATCCACTATATCCCTCCCTCCTTTTATTTCTCTACCTCTGTTGGATCTTCCTCTCTATCTCTCTTCCTCCCATGCTCTTTTTTCCGCTCTCTCTCTCTCGCTTCACTCCCCCTACCCTCTCCTTCACTCTCTTGTTCCTCCTTCTATTTCCCACCCTCCCTCTCTCTTTCTCTCTATGTTACCTTCCTATCTTTCTCTCTTTACTCTCGCTCTTTCTCACCCTCTTATGTCGTTCTCTCTTCTCTCAATTTTGCCTCTCTTCATCTCTCTTTCTTTCTATATTCTACTTTATTTCTTTTACTATCTCTTCCATCATCATTTTCTCTCCCGTGCTCTTCTTCCGCCTTCCTATCTCACTCCCTCTTACTCTCTCTTCTCTCCCTATCTTTCATCTCTCATATCTTTCTTATTCTCACTCTCCCTCAGTCTTCCAATAACTCCCTTTCTTACTCACAATACCATTCTCTCACCCTCACTTCCCTATCATTATCTCTTGCTCTTCTCACTCTCTTTCCCTCGCTCGCTCCTCCCTCTCTTCCTTGCTCTCCTTCTCTCTCCCTTAATTGTTTTGACTTTCTCTTCCACACTCTCCTTTTCCTCACCCTTTCTTAGTCTACATCAATCTAATTATGTCTCACTCTATTCAAGTCACTCACATTCTCTCTCCTCCCTCTCTTACCTCTCACTCTCTCTATCTCTTTGTTTCACGCTCTCTCTTCTCTATCCCTCTCGCTCACTCATCACTCTCTCCCCATCCTTAACTCACTCTACCTCTCTCAATCTCTCCTACCCTTGTTGTTTTTTCCCAAACTCTCACTCTCTCTCTTTCTATGCTCATTCTCACTCTCCCTATGTATCTCTCTCTTCTCTGGTTGTACATCACTCTTACGCTCTCATTTTCTCTTTCTTACTCTCTCTCTCACTCCACGTCCACTCTCTTCTTACTCACCCTTTCTCTTTTTCTATAAAACTCTATCTAATTCTCCTTTTACTCTCTTTCTCTCTCTCTCTCTCTCACCTCTCTCTCTCCATTCTCTATCTCTCTCCATCACACCCTCTCTCATTACTCTCCATCCCACTCTCTCAATATTCTTTATCTTGAGTGAGAGAGGGGCGAGAAAGATAGAATGAGAGAGAAATAGAGACAAAAAAGAGAGTGAGGGAAGAGAGAGTGAGGGAGAGTGAGAGAGAGAGAGAGGTGAGATATAGTGAGAGAGATAGAGATAATGGGGGAGGGAGAGAAGAAAGCAATATAAAGATAGAGTGAAAGGTGAGAAAAAGAGAGTGAGCAATAAAGCAAGAAAAAAAGGTAAGCAATAATAGAGTGAAGTACGAGTGATAAAGGAGAGAGCAAGAGAATGAGAAATAGAGAGAGTTAGAGGAGGTGAGAAATATTAAAGAGAGAGAGGGAACAATAACAAGAGAGAGAACGAGAGAGAAATACAGAGAGAAAAGAGAGTGAGGGAAGAAAGAGAAAGAGTGAGTGAGTGATAGAGGAAGACATTGAGTGAAAGAGAGAGGGAGAGGGAGGGAGGGAAGTGAGAGAGAGTAGAAGAAAGAGTGAGAGAGTATCATGAGGATTAAAGAGAGAAAGCGAGGGAGTAAAAGTGAGTGAAATTGAAGAGAGAGAAAGTGAGAAATGGAAGAAATGTGAGAGAGAAATAGAGATAGAAGAATGTGTGAAGGAAGAGTGAGGAAGCGAGATGAAGTTAAAGAGAGAGTGAGAGAGTTGGCCACAGAGAGAGAGAGGGAGGGAGAGAGAGTGATAGGGGAGGGAGTAACATAAGGTAGTAATTGAGAGATAATAAATAGAGAGAAAGAGGGAGGAGTGAAAGAGATTTTTGAAGAGAGTGAGTGAAAGAGGGAGAGTAAGTGAGAGAGAAATAGAGAGAAAAGAGAGTGAAGAAAGCGCAAGAGAGAATGAGCTTGAGGGAGAGAGGGTGAGAGAAGAAGAGAAATATTGGGAGAAGGGGGTGAGATGGAGAGAGAGACAGGAAGAGAGTGAGGGAAAGAAAGAAGGAGAGCGGGAGAATATTGAGTGAGAAGAGCGAGGAAGAGGGTATGAGTGAAAGTAAAATTCAATAGAGAGTAGCAATAGAAGGAGAGAGAGAAATAAAAATAGAAGAGAGTGCAAGGAAAGATTGAACAAGAGGGAGGGAGGAGAAGAGAATGAGTGAGAAACGAGAAACAATGAGAGAGAGAGAGAATGTGAAAGGAAGGGAGTGCGAGATAGAGAGAAGAGGGAGAGAGGAAGTGAGAGAAAGGGAGAGAAATATATGAGGAGAGTGAGAGAGAGAAGAGAGAGCAAATGAGAAATAGTAAGGAGGAGAGTAAGTGAAAGAGAGAGAGGAAGGGAGAAAGGAAAAATACAGGGAGCCAAAGAGGAAGAGAGAAGGAGAGAGAAATATTGGGAAGGAAATGAACAACAAATAAAAAAAGAGCAAGAGAGATTGAGAAAGGGGGTTAAAGAGATTGAGAGAGTGAGAGAAAGAGAGAGAAAGCGTAAAGAGGTTTGAGGTTGACATAATGAGAGAGAGGTTGAGGGAAGATGATCAAGAATGAAATTAAAGAGAAAAATTGAGGGAGGGAGAAAGGGAGAGAGAGATCGAGAGAAAAACAAAGAGAGAAGGAGAGAGGAAAAAAATGGAGAGAAAGAGGGAGGGAGTGGGAGTGAGAGTGAGTTAAATTGAAATAGATAGAGAGACAAGGAGAGTGATGAGAGAGTGGCTAAGCTAGAGGAAATATCTTGAGAAAGAGAAGAGAGCAATATAAGGAGTAAGGATAGAACATAGAGTGGGATAGAGATTGAGAGTGGGAATGGGTGAAAAGAGAGAAACAGAGGGAGTGAGTGAGTTGATTAATGAGGGAGAGAAAGAGAGTGAGAGTGAGAGGGGGACAGAGGGTGTAAAAGATAAATAGAGAGAGAATAGAGAGAGTGAACATAGAGCAAGAGTGATTTAGTGAACAAGAGAAAGGGAAGGAGAGCAATAAGATGAGTAGTGATAGAAAGAGGACATATGAAGAGAGTGTTTAGAGGTTGGATAGGAACTGAGAGAGAGCAAGCGAGGGAGAGAGAGCAAGTGAGAGAGTGAGAGAGTGATAGGGATTGAGAGAGAATTAGATAGAGTAAGAGTGATAATAAAAGAGAGGGAGAATGAGATAGAGATAGAGCAAGCGAAAGAGGTAAATAGAGAGGGAGCGAAGAGAGTGAGACACAAAGGGTGCTGGGGAGGGAGAGAGTTGAGAGTGTAAGAGCAAGCGTGAGAAAGAGGACTAATAGAGAGAAGATTAAGAGTGAGATTATAGAGAAGGAGAGAGAGTGAGAAAGATACAGTGCGCAAGTGAGTGAGAGAGACAAAAAGAGGGAGGTGGAGAGAAGAAGCGAGAGAGATAGAGTGAGGGAGAAAAAAGGGGAGAAATATATAGTGTGATAAGGGGAGATGAAGAGAGAGTGTGGGAAAGAGAGAATAAGATAAGTATGGAAAGACAGAAAGAGAGGGAGCATCATAAATGGATAAAAAGAGTGTGGGGGGAGAGAGAGTGAGTAAGAGAGATTGATGGAGGGAGAAAGAGTATGTGTTTGAGAGAGGGGGAGAGAGAGAGATAAAAAGATGGAGGGAGAGATAGTGTGTGTGAGTGAAGGAGAAAGAGGTACAGTGGCTATGAAGGGAGAGATGTATGTATAGAGTGGGAGAGAGGGGTCGAAGAGATGAGAGAGAGCGAGAGAAAGTGAGGGAGAGTAAGTGAGAGAGAGTAAGAAATGGAGAAAAATTGAAGCTGAAAGAAAGAAATGATAAGAGAGGGAGAGAGATATAACAATAAGGTGAGAGAGAGAAAGCTAGGAAGAGGATGCGAGGAAGGGTGAAGGTAAGGTATAAAGAGAGTGCGGGAGGGTGGTTAGGAGAGATAAAGAGACGAGACTGAGAGTGAGGGATAGAAGGAGAGCGAGACCGTGATAAAGGGAGAAAAGGTGAGAGATTCAGAAAGAGAGGGAGAGCATGAGAGTGAAAGAAAGAGAAGAGATTGTTGAGAGCAGGAGAGGTGGAGTGAAAGAGATGGTGGGAGAGACAATGAATGGTGTGCGAGTAGAAAGAGAGAGAAGATAGAGACAGTAGAGGGGAGAAAAATGAGGGAAATGGAGAGATGAAGGGAGATAGAGAAGTAGAGAAAGAGGGACATGGAGAGGGAGCTTTTTAGAGTTTGGATGGGTGAGAGATATTAAGAGATAGACAGTGAGAAAGAGAGAGAGAGAGTAAGGGAGATAGAGTGTAAGAGAGGAATAAGATAGAGTGAGATAGAGAGAAAGAGAAAGAGGGTGATGGAGAGGGACAAGGGAGGGGGACAAGGTGAGAGAGAGTAAAGGGAAGCAAATGAATAGATTGAAATAATGAGAGAGAGAAAGAGAGAGAGAAGAGAGAGAGAGAGAGCGAGAGGGTGAGTACAAAAGATATATAAAGAGATGCCCAAGAGTTATGGGGGGAGGTTGAGACCAAGAGGAAGAGTGAGAGAGAGGGGAGGCAAAGAAAGCGGTAGAATGACTGACAAAGTGAGAGAAAGAAATATTTTCCTCTATCTCTCTCCTGCCATCTTTTCCTCTTTAACTCTCCTTCTCTTTCTTACTCTCTCACCCCATCTCTCTCTCATCTCCTCTCTCTCACTCTCTCTTTATATACTCTCTCATTTAATCCATCCTTTCCCTCACTCTGTTTTGGGCTCTCCCTCTTTCTAAAAAACACACTCTCTCTTTCTTTCCCTCTATCTGGTTCTCTCTATGTCCCTCCTTCTCTCTCTCTCTCTTTTTGTATCTCTCCTCTTGCCTTCTTCCCCCTTATCCCTAATATCTCTCTCCTCCCTCCTACTTTCTTGCTTGCTCCGTCTCACCCTTGCTCTCTCCTGCTATCTTTTTCTTGCACACACAATCTCAATCTCCCCTCTTCCCTCTCCCCCTCACTTACTCTTAATCTATATCTCTCCCTCGCTCTCTTCTGCTCTCTCTATAATATCACTCTTGTTCTCACACACTTTCTCTCTTCTCACTCTCTAAATCTCCTCACCCTCTCTCTCTTGATCTCTTTCTCTCTACTCTCTCTCATTCTCCCTTCCACCTTTCCTTTCTCTTTCAACCTCTCAACAATCTTTCTTTATTTCTCTTTCTTTCCTCTCTCTCTCTCTTGTTCTTTATCTATCTCACCCTTCCTCTCTATTCTCTCATTTTCTCTCTCATCCCTCCCTCTCTCCTTAATATCATTAGAGGATGAGAGGAGGGTGTAGAGGGAAAGAGAAGATCGAGAGAGAAAAGATGAGAGAGAAGCGAGAGTAAAATGGAGTAAGCGAATGAGACAACCAAAATAAAGAAGAGAAAATGAGAGAGGGACAGAGGTAGAGAATGGAGGGTAGAGAGAGAACGGGAAAGAGAAAGTGTGAGAGAGGATAACACAGAGAGGGAAAGAGAAGAAGATATATATATATATTTTTTGGCTGAGATATACTCTTTTTCCTTATATATATATATATATATATATATATATATATATATATATATATATATATATATATATATATATATATATATATATATATATAAGGGAAGATATAAGGATAGAAGTAGAGGGAGAGCGAAGAAAAGAGGTAGGGAATGGGAGAGAGAGGGATGAACGGCGAATGAAAGAACACATGGAAGAGGAAGTGTGAGAGTGAGGAAGAAAGCATGAAAGGTGAAGAGAGGGAGAATAGTGATAGAGAAGAGAGAATGGATGGTGAAGTTTAATAAGGTTTGAACGGAGAGGAATAGATCGCAAGACAAAAAGAGCAGGCAAAAGATTGAGAGGAAAATAGATAAAGAGATATTGAGAGAGAGAGAGAAAAGTAGTTAAAGTTAATAACATAGTAGAGATGAGGATGAATAAGAAGAAAATCAAGAACAGAGGGAGCTTGGGAAAGAGAAAGAAAGAACAAGTGAGGGAGGGCGATAGAGTGAAGAGAGAAAGAGTGTTGAGAGAGAAAAGACTAATAGAGGAAATAATGAGAGAAATCAAGGGAAAGAGGGAGAAAGAGGGAGTGAAAAAGCGAGAGAGAAAGAGATAGTTAAGTTATGAGATGGAGAGAGTGAGACCACAAGAGAAAGGTCGGATTGGTAGTGAGAGATTGAGGGACAACACTATAGAGAAATAAGGGACAGATGAGGAGAGAGAATGAGATAAGAATGGTGAGAGAGATCAAACAAAGAGAGGGAGGGTCAGAAAGTGAGAAATAGATTGTGGGAGACAGAGAAAGCTTAAGAGAGGTAGAGTAAGAGAGATAAAGAGAGGGAGGGGAGACAAAGGGAGGAAGAGAATTAAGGAGAGGGAGTGGGAGAGATGGAGAGTGAAGGTGAGCATGTGAGAGAGATCGAGCAACATATTGAGAGAAAGAGAGATAGAGAGGACAAGAGAGTGGGAGCGAGAGTAGAAGAGATAGGGAGACAGAGAGATAATAAGAAGGTGTAAGAGAAAACTAGGAAGAGGGAAAAGGAAAGGTGAGAGAGGGAAAGGGAAAGAGAGAAATTTGGGGTTGGAGGTAGGGTGAGATAAAGAGATGGAAGTGAGAGAGAGGAATAAAGGGAGTTTAGGAGAGAGAGGGTAGGAGAGAGAGAGAAAGTGATGGAGAGAAGGGGAGTGAGCGAAAATAAGAGAAGAGAGAGAAGAGAAGGAGAGTAAGAAGAGTGCAATAAGAGGTAGGGACAAGAAAATAGAGAGAGGAAGGGAGGTATGGAAGGGAAGAGAGATGGAAGTACGGAGGAAGAGAAAGTGGGTGGTAAAAGGAGGTAGAAATATAGTGTGTGATGGTTTGAGTGAGGGCAGAAAAAGATATTAGGAGGGAGAGATAGGGCAAGAAAAAGAGATAAAGATCGAGTGAGGAAGAGAGAGTACGACTGAGGGAGTCAGAGGGAGTGAGAGAGAGCTAGAGCGAGAGAGAGAGTGATTAAGAGAGAGTGAGGTAGAGGTGGAAGAAGGAGAAAGAGATGGAGAGAGAAATAGCAAGAGAGAGAATAAAAAGAAGAGAGATAGGGTGAGAGGGAGAAAGAGCTAAAGAGGGAAGGAGAGAAGGAAGGAGGGAGAGAGGGATAGAGAAAAAAAAGAAAATCTAGTGAATAAACAAGGAGGGAGGGTGAGGGAGAGCACGAGAGAGTGTGAGGAAGAGAGCAAGAGAGAAAGAAATAAAGGAAGGGTAGGAGAGGGAGAAAAATAGAGAGAGAGTGCTAGGAGTGAGAGAGAGAGGGAAGAGAGAGGAGGGCATGAGAGAGAGTGTGTGTGAAAGAGAAAGAGAGTAAGAGAGACATAGAAGAGAAAAAGATAGCGAGCGATAGAGAGTGAGAGTGGTAGAGAGAAGAGGTAAGAAGAGAGGTAGAGAAACTGAGGGAGACAAATAAAGATTTATGGAGGGAGGGAGAGAAAAAGAGGGAGAGAGTGCAAGCAATGGATGGTACGAGAGAGATAAAAGTAAGAGAGAGTAATATAGAGGATATGGATAGAGTGAAAGTGAGGGAGGGAGAGAGGGGGCGTGAGAGAGAGAGAAAGTGAGAAAGAGAAGAAAGAGAAGCTATAGAGAGATAGTGAGAGTGAGAATAAAGAGGACAGTGAGAGAAAGAGAGAGAGAAAGGAGAGGAATGGAGAGAGGGAGCTTGAGAAAGGGAAAGAGAGAAGGATGTGCGAGAGGAAGAGCTTGAGAAAATAGAAAGAGAGAAAATAACATGAAAGAGAGAGTGGGAGCAAGCAAAGATAGAAAGAGAAGAGAATGATAAAATGAGAAGACTGAGAGAAAGAGAGAGAGGAAGAAACAATGAGAGAGAGAAGAAGGTATGAAGAGAGAGAGAGAGAAAGGAAAAGAGGAAAAGAGAGAGTGAGAGAAAAGTGGGAGTGAGAAAATAGAGAGAGTGAGAGAAAAGTGGGAGTGAGAAAATAGAGAGAGTGAGAGAAATGTGGGAGTGAGAATATAGAGAGAGTGAGAGAAATGTGGGAGTGAGAATATAGAGAGAGAAGTATGAGAGTCCATGTTAGAGTGAGAAAGAAAAAAAGAGAGATGGAGAGAGAGATGAGTGATAACAATAGAGAGAAGGTGAGATAGAGTTCAAGAGAGAGTGAGCGAGAGAAATAACGAGTGAGAGAGAGAGTGGGAGGGTAAAAAGGGAGGGATGCTTGGAAGGAGGGTGTGGTAAAGTTAATGAGCAGCATGAGAAAGAAAAGGGAGAAAGGGCCAGATAAACTGAGAGAGAGGGCAAGCAAGTGAAAAGATAGAGAAGGAGAGAGAGAATGAGCAAGAGGTAGAGCAAGAAAGAGGAGAGAAAGATAAAAGAAAAAAAGAGAGATAGAGGGAGGGCGGAGGAAGGGAAAAAAGTGTGAGAGAGCGACAATGAGGTAGGAAAGAAAGAGAGAGAAAGAGGATGAGATAGTAAAGAAAGAGAGAGAAATAGAGCGAGGGGAGGGGAAGGGTGAGAGTGTCGGTTGGTGAGAGAGTGAAAGAGAGTGGAGAAGATTGAGAGAGGGAGAGAGGGAGATAGAGAAAGAAATAGAGAGAGAAGGAGATAGAGAGAGCAATAAAGGGAGAGAGAAAGAGAAAGAGTTAAGGAGATGGTAGGGGGAGTGAAGAGAGAGCGGAAAAATGAGCATGGAAGGAAGAGAGATAGAGAGGAAGACCCAACAGAGGTAGAGAAATAAAAGAAGGAAGAGAGAAGAGAGAAGGAGCCAGATAAACTAAGAGAGAGGGCAAGCAAGTGAAAAGATAGAGAAGCATAGAGAGAACGAGCAAGAGGTAGAGCATGAAAGAGAAGAGAGAGATAAAAGAAAACAAGTGAGATAGAGGGAGGGTGGAGGAAGGGAGAAAGGAGTGAGAGAGAAAGAGAAAGTGAGAGAGAGAGACAATGAAGTAGAAAAGAAAGAGAGAGAGAGGATGAGATAGTAAAGAAAGAGAGAGAAATAGAGAGAAGGGAGGGGAAGGGAGAGCAGGTTAGCCAGAGAGAGCGAGAGGACATTACGTGAGACAGAAGTGAGAAAGCAAAGTAGAGAAAGAAGGGTCAAAAAAATAATAAGGAAAGGATGCAGATATATTTAGAGAGAAAAAAAGAGAAAAGAGCTGAAGAGGGGGAGGGAGACGTGGAGAGAGAGAGAGAGAGAGAGAAAGATAGAAATGAGCAAGTGAAAGAATAGAGAAGCGAGTGAGAGAGAGAGTATGTGAGAGAAAAGATTGAAAGAAGAGAGTGAATAGAAATGGAGTGATGGAAGGAGGGATTCCAGAGCGAGAGAAGGAGAGAAAGAGGGAAAGAGAAGGGATATATGAGGTGTGGGAGGGCGATAAATGGGGATAATGAGAGAAATAAACTGAAGGGGGATTGAGCGAAAGAGAAACAAGATTGAAAAGATAGAGGAAGCGATGGGGAAGGAGGAATGGAGGGAATTTGGGAGGGGGAGGCCACAAGAAAGTGAGATTGAGAGAATGGGAAGTAGAACAGAGCACGAAAGAATGATAGAAATAAAGATGGAAGGAGAGAGGGAATGAGAGTATAAGTGAGAGAGGGGTGCAAGAGCAAGCAACAGAGAGATAGAGAAGGAAAGAGAAGGAAAGAGAGCAAGCAACAGAGAGAGAATAAAAAAGAGAAGAAAAACAAGCTTGCTATTTTTTCACTCGTCTTTTCTCACTTTCGCTTCCCACTCTTTCTTTCTATCACTCTCTGCCTTCCGCTCTCTTGCTTTCTCTCCTCTCTTATTTTCTCTCTCCCTCTCTCTCCCCCTCTCCCTCTTTCTCTCTTCTCTTTCCTGTTATCCTTTGCTCTCTTACATTTTTTTCTTTCCCTCTCTATCTTTTTACTCCCTCTCCACCTTTCTCGCTTTCCCTTTCTCTCTATCTATCTCTTGATCTCTTTCTTCTCTAACTAGCTCCCTTCTTTCTCATTCTAAATCTCTCTTTCTATCTCTATCTCTTGTTCTCCATCCTCTCTCCCACTCTATCTCTTACCTTTCCGCCCTCGCTCCCTCATACTCACTCATTCACTTTCTCTCTTTCTTTCTCGCTCAATCAATCTCTCTCCCTTTCTCTCTCTCTCTATCTCTCTCTCTCTCGCTCTCTCCTCCTCCCTCCTCACTCTTCATTCATTCATTCACTCTCTTTCCTTCTGTATCTCTTTCCTATTTCTATCTTTTCCTATTTTTTCACTCTTTGTTACCCACTCTCTCATCTAGCTCTCTCTTTCTATCGCTCTCTGACTCCCTCTCTCTTGCTTTCTCTCCCACTTTCTCTCTCCTCTTTCCCCTCCTCTCTTACTCTTTTTTTACTTCTCTCTTTTTGTTATCCTTCTCACACTTTCTTGCTCTCTCTTTCCTTCATTATCTCTTTGCTCTCTCACTATCTCTCTTGCTCTCCCTTTCTCTATATCTCTCTCTTGATCTCTTTCTTCTTTAACTCACTATGTTAATTCTTTTTCTAACTCTCTCTCCCTCTCTCCATCTATTGCTCTCTATCCTCTCTCCCACTCTCTCTCTTACCCTCTTGCTTTCCTTCTCTCCCTTCTTCATTCTCACTCTCTCACTTTCTCTGACTCTTTCTCTCACTCTATCTCACTCACTCTCTCTCTCCCTCTCTCTCCATCCTCTCTTTTCATTCATTCTTTCTCACTTCTCCCTTCTTGTCTATCTTTCTCTCCCCTCACTCCTTGTTCCACTATCTCACCCTTCGTCCCTCTCCCATATCTTTCGTCTCACTTTCTCCCTGACGTGCTCTCTCTCTTTTTTCACTCTAGCATACTCTCTCTTATATTTCACTCAATCTATTCTCTTGTTCCCTTTTATTCACTATAATACTTTCTCTCTCTCGCTCTCTCTTTCCCTCTCACTCCCCCTCACTCCCCCTCTATCCCCTCTATAATCTCTCTCACTCTGCCTACCACACTCTTATCCTCTCTCTTAGTCACTCAATTCTCTCATTCACTATTTATCCCTCTTTCTCACTCTCCTTCCTCCACCTTCTCTCTCTCTCTCTCTTCTTCTCTCCATCCTAAGCTTCCTCTCTTTTTCTATTCCTCTCTTCTCTCTCCTTCTCACTTTCTATACCTCTATACCTCTTTATCTCCTCTCGTTGTCTCTCTCCCTCCCTTTCCCACTCTATCTATCAATTTAATTGTCTCTCCACTCTCTTATTTATCCCTCTACCTTCTTTTACTTATGTAGCTTTTTCTTCAATCTCATGCTCTCTTACTGCTTCTTGCTCTCACTCTCTTTCTTTCTCCCTCTCTCTCATCTATATATCTCTCTTTTGTCTAAAATGGCATCTCTCTTCTCTTTCTTATCATTCTCTCTATTCTATCTCTCGATCATTTTCTCTCTCTTTCTTAATCTCCATCCTTCTCTTTCTCTCACTCCCACTCTCTCTCTCTCTCTCTTTCTCACTCTCTTTCTATTTCAACTCTCGCCCTCCATCTCCCGCTATCTCCCTCTTTGCCTTTCAACTCTCTAAGTCTGTCAATGTCACTCTCCTTCCCTTCTGCTTCCCTTTCCTCTCACCCATGCCCTCCATCTCTCCTTCCATCTTGCCTTCATCTCTCAATCTCCTCCCTCTTTCCTCACTTCTCTCACTCTCTTCTTTTATATCTCTCTCTTTCTCTCTAACTATTTCTCTCTCTCCCTCCTTCCGTTTCTCCCTCTTTCTCCCACCCCTCTCTATCTACTTATATATCTTTCTCTCCCTCCATCTCACTCTCTCTCACTTTCTGTACCTCATAATCATTCTCTCTTTCTCTCTCTCTCTCTCCCTCTTTGTCTATCTATATATCCATCACTCTCACTCTCTCTCACTTGCATTCTCAATCTTTTTCTCTTATTCTCTCCCTCTCTCTCCAACTCTCTCTTCCATGTTATCTCTCTTGCACTTCCTCTCTCGCTCACTCTTTCATAATCTTTTCTATTTATTTATCTACTACCCTCTTTCTTGCTCTTTTTCCCCCCTCTACCTCTCTCTCTCTCTCTCACATGCCCTCTCCCTCCCTCTCTTTCTTTCTCTCTTTTTCTCGCCTTATATCTCTCTTAATCTTCCTCTCTTTCTCTCACTCCCTAATGTCTCTCACTATTTATACTCTCTTCTGATCCCTTTGTCTTTCTTCCTCTCTTTTTCTCCCATTATTTCTCTCTCATTCCCCCTCTCACTTCACTATCTCACTCTCTCTCACTTCCTCTCTATCTCCCTCCCTCCCTCCCTCCTTCCTCTCCCTATTCCTCTCCTAATCTCTCTCTCAGTCTCCATACTTCTCTCTACCCCTTGATCTCTCTATCCATCTCTCTCACAATAATTCTTGATATATCTATTTTTTCACTCTTTCTCCCTCCATTCTTGTCTTCCTCTCCCACACTTCCTCACTCGTTATCCTGCACTAACTCTCCCTCTCTTGCTTTCTCTTGCAATCTTTCTTTCTTTCCCACTCTCTCTCTCTAACTTGAACTCTCTTCATCTCTCTTCCATCCTCCCTCCCTCCCACCCTCACTCTCTCTCTATTCTCTCTCTTACTCTGTCTCTCTACCTTTCTCACACTCTCTCTTTCACTCTACTTTTCTCCTATCCCACTCTTTGTTTCCCTTCATTCTCTCGCTCTCTCTTTTTCTCACTTCTCTCACTCTCTCTTTGTCTCTTTTCTCTCGCTCTCTCTTTTACCTTCATTCTCTCACTCTCTTTTTCTCATTCTCTCACTCTCTCTCTTTTTCTCGCTTCTCCCACTCGTTGTTTCCCTTCATTCTTTTGCTCTCTTTTCATCTCTCAGTTGTTCTCTCTCTTCTCTCTCCATCTCACTAACCATATCTCTCTCACGCTATCTTTCTCGTTTCCTCTTTATTTGTTGCTATTCCTTTGATTTTGTCTCTCTCTCTCTCACAAACATTCCCTCTCTCCATAGCCTTTTTCCAATCCCTCTCTCTCTCCCATATATTTATCCCTAACTCTGCTAGTGCTCTACCTCTCTCTGCCACTTTCTCCCACTCTTGCCACTCTCTAAATTTTTTCTTCAACACTCCCTTGCTCACACTCTCTCCCTCTCTGACATGTGGTCATTCTCATTCTCTATTTCTCTATTCACTCTCTTTAATTTCCTTTCTTTCTCTATCTCTCTCCTCCTCAATCCCATCCTCCCTCCATCTCAATCTATTTTTAAGGTCTCTCTTTTTTTTAACTAGCTTTTCTCTCTACTCTCTCTCCCCATATTATATTTCTTCTCTCTCTCGCAATCTTGCTCTCTCTTTCTCCGATCACACTCTCCTCCCTCTCTCTCCTACGATCTCACATTGACTCACTATCCCACTTTCTCTCTCCCACTTTCTCTTGTACTCTTTAAGTCTTTCTTACCCACTATCTACCTATCTCATACTCACTCTATCTCTTTCTTAACTCTATTTTTCCGTCCTCTCTCCCCCACCATGCCACCTTTCTCTATCATTTTCTAACTCTCTATCCCTCCATATATCTTTTTCTATCTAATTTGATAACTTTGTCGAACCTTTCTCACTATTTTTTCCCCTTCTTTCCCTCCATCCTTCTCACCCTCTATCCCTCTCTTTATCTATCTCTCTTCATCTTTTTTCTATCTCCCATCTTTTTCTTGCTCTCTCCCATGCTCTCTCTCCCTCCTTTGTTATATTATTTCTTTCTCAACCTCCCTCACCCTCTCCTCACTCTTTCTCTATTCTCCCTCCCTCCCTCGCCTCTTCTTTCCTTTCTTCATTTTTTTCGCTCTTCTCCTTCTCTCCCTCCTCACTCTCTCTTTTTGTCTAACTCTCTCCATCTCTTTAGCTCTCACTTTCCTATCCTTTTCTTTTCCGCACTTCTCACTTTATCTATCCCTCTACCCCTCCCTCTCTTTTTCTCTCTTTTCCTTCCTTCCCTCCTTCCGTCCTTTTCTCAACCTCACTCTATCTCTCTTCTCCCAAATCCTCTTTCTCTCATTCTCCCTCTCTCCCTCACTCTGTGTCTTGCTCTATACCCCCTTCACCCTCTATCTCTAAATCTCTCTCTACCTTCCTCCCTTGATTTCTCTATCTATCACTCCCTTTTCTCTCTCGTTTTATCTCTTTATCTCTGTTATGTCCTCTCTCTCCCTCTAATCATTATGTCAATCTCCTCTATCCCCTTCTCTTTTATTGTCGCTTTATCTCTTTCTTGCTCTTTGTTTCTATTTCCATATTTCCCTCACGTTCTCTATTGACCTATCTCTCTTCTCACTTCCTCTTTTTCTCTTGCTCTCCATCATATTTTCTCTCTCTATCACCCTCTCTCCCTCTCTCTTTCTCTCTCTACCTCTCTCAAGCCCTCTCTCTCCCTTCCTTTCTCCCTCTTCCTCATTTTCTGCCCTCCATCTATCTTCCACTCTATCTTCTCTTTCAATCTCTCACTCTCATTTATTCTTTCTATCTCTTCTGTCTTTTCCATTTTTCTTCTCTCTACTTAGCCTCTTACCTTATCACTCTTTATCCCTCATTCCCATCCTTATTCTTTGTACCCCTCTCTCTAGCCCTCCCTCCCACTTTCTCTCTCATCTTTTCTCTCTCTTTGTCCCTTTATTCTACCTCAATTCTTCTCTCTCTCCCTCTCACTCTTCTTTTTCTCGCTCCCCATTCTCTCTCTCACTCTCTCACTTGCTTCATTTTTCTCTCACTCACATTCTCTCGTTCTCTATCCCTCCACCACACTAATCTTTCTCTCTTCCCTCCTACCATTCCTTTACTCTCTCACTAATTCTCTCTTTCTTTTTGATCTCTCTCCTTTCTCCCTCCTACTCAGTCCCCCTTCCTCTCTTTCTCTCTCACACTCATTTTACAATACTCTCTTTCTCTCTTTCACTCCCTCTCTCATTCTCCCTCTCTCATCCCTATCTTCTTTTTCGCTCCCTCTCTCTCTATCCGACTCTCTCTCCCTCCCTTTCTCACCCTCTCTCTAGTTTACTCTTATTCTCTCTCTCACACTCTCTCTCATGATTTCTCTATACATCTTTCCCACCCTTTATCTCTCTCTACCTCCATCCCTCTTGTTCACTCATTCTCTCACACTCTCTCTCACTTCTCGCTCTATCCTGCATTTTCTCTCTCCCCCCTCCTTGTTGAGCTCTCTCCCTCTCTCTTGCTCTCTCTACCTTCCCCTCTCTCTCTTTCACACTCACTCACTTTCCCTCTATCACGAACACTCCTTGCGTCCCTCACTTCTTAGTTCATTCTCTATTTCTCTCTTGCACCCTCTGCCATTCTCTTTCCATTTAGGGAGCAAAGTAATAGTTATGGTAAGAAAGATTGCAAAAGAACTAGAGGGCAAGAAAAGAAATAGATAAAAAAGAGAGTAAGAGAGAGTCAAGGAGAGAGAGGGAGGATGAGCAAGGGAGAGAGAGAGGGAAAGAGGATGGAAATAAAAGTAAGAGATAGGGAAGAGAGAAAGGAGTGAGAGAGAGAAAGAGAGGGAAGTGAAAGAATAAAAAGCATTTAGGAGAGAATGAGAGAGAAGGGGAGAGAGAAAGAAGGAGAAAGGATGGAGAAAGATAGAGAGGGAGAGAAGGAAAAGACAGATCAAAGTAGAGTAAGAGAAAGAGAGAGGGGATGAAGAGTAAGGGAGTGTGAGAGACAAATAGAGAACAAATAAGAGAGAGTAAGAGAAGAGAAAGAGAAAGATAGATAAAAAGTGAGTGAGATAGAGATGAAGAGAAATCAAGAGAGATATTGAAAGCGAGGAGAGAGGCGTGAGGAGCAAGAGAGTTAGAGGCAGGCGGGGAGGTAGAGTTGGAGGGAGGGAGGAGAGGGAGATGGAGAGGAGAGAGGGAGAGGGTGGAAGAGAAAGGGACATAAGCAAAAGAGAGATAAAAGATATTTAGCAAGTGTAAAAGAGAAAGCCAATATAAGGGAGAGAAATCAAGTGAGTGTGCAAGATGGTGAGAGTAAAGTGAGTGAGAAGGGGGGAGCAAAAAATGAATAGACATGAGAGAGAGTGTGTGAGGGATGGAGGGAGGGTGGGAGGCAAGGAGAGAGATAGAGAGAATGAAGGGACATAAAGTGAGAGGGGAGGGAGGGAGAGGGAGTGGAAGAGATGGATATATTAAGTAGATAGAGCAAGAAGATAAAGAAAAGAGGAGATAAAAAAAGAGAGACTTAATGAGAGGGGACGAGGTTGGAGATAAAGAGAGAGGTGAGTGAGGGAGGAGAGAGGAGCGAAGGGGAGAGAGTGAGAGAGACAAGAGAGGAAAAGAAAGATGAGAGAAAAGAGAGAATAAGGAAGAAAAAATGAGTGTGAGGAGGCTTCTTAAGATGGAAGGAAAGAGGGACAGTGTGAAGGAATAATGGAAGACATAAATGAGTGAATGGCAGTGAGAGGGAGAGAAGAAGAGAGAGAAAGGAGATGAAAGGTGACAGGAAGGGAGGGAGGGATGGAGAGAGAAAGAGAGGGAGAAGAACAGGTGAGTAAGAAAGAGAGAGAGTTAGAATGTGAGAGAGATTCAAAGAGAGAGCAAAGGTGAGAGAGAGAGAAAAGAGAGCAAGTAAGGAATATGAAGGCAAAGTGAGATGTGAGAGACAGATAGAAAGGAAGAATGAGTGAGAGATATTATGAGAGAGAAAGAGGGAGAGTGAGAAGAGAGAGAAGGAGTGATAGTAAGAATGAGTAAGATAGCATGACATAGAACAAAGAGCTAGAGGAATAATATAAGGGAGAGGGATATAAGTATAAGCAAGACATAGAGATAGAAACGTGTAAAAGAGACAAGAAATGACAAAAGAGAGATACAAAGAAAGGAAGAGAGAGATGGACATTAAAAAAGAGCAAGAAAAAGAGAGAAGAATGATGAGTAAGTGAGAGTGAGAGACAAATAAAGATGGAGTAAGAGATACTAAGGGAAGAAAGAAAGGTAGAGTAAAAGAGGGAGAGAGAGAGATGCGAAGATAAAGAGAGAAAGATTGAAAGAGGAATGGAGAGAGATGGGTAGGGGAGAGAGAGAGAGGCAGAATGAAGTGAGGGAGGGAGGGAGGATGATATAGAAATTTAGAGATAGTGGGAAGAGAAAGGGAGTGAAGGATAAATCAAGAGTGAGGGCGAGAGGAAAAGGGACAGATATAAAGAATAGAAAGAAAAAAGGGTAGCAAGATCAAAAGAGAGAAACAATAGAGTGGGAGAGAGTGAGTGAGCATATGAAATAAAAAGTGGATAGAGTAAGAGTGAGAATTGCTAAAAATATAGGAGGACAAGTGAGAGAGGGGGGAGAAGAGTGAGAGTGTCCATCCCTCTCTCTCCTATCCCTCCCTCTCTCTTTCTCTCCCAATCTTCCCATCCCTTTGGTCTCTCACACTTCTTATCTTTCTTGTCCTTCTCCTTGTTCTCCCTCTCTCCCCTCTCTTTACCTATCCAACCTCCCTGCCTCTGTCATGAACTCACTCGATTTTCTCTCTTCTCTCCTAACTCCTATATGTATCTCTTCTCTCTCACCTCTTGCTCAATTTTCTCTTTATATCTCTTTCTCTCCCGCCCTCCCCCTCCCTTCCTCCCTCCCTCGTTCTATCTCACTTCTTTCTTATGCTCTCTCTCACTCTTTCTCTTTGTATCTTTCTCTTTCTCCCAAATTCTTTCTCTCCCTTGTCCATCCCTCACTTTCAATCTCTCTTGTCCCTCCTCCCTCATACCTACATCTGTCCCTCCTTACCTCTCTATGTGTTTCTCTCACTATCCTCTTACTTCTAAATCTCTTTGTGTTTCAATCTCTCTTTTCCTTCTTCTCATTATCACTTCCTCTCTGTCACACCCTATCTCTCATTCCCTCACGTTCACTCTAACTATCTTCTATCTTTCTCGTACGCTCCATCTCTAGCACTCTCTCCCTTTGTCTCTCTCCTTGCCTCTATGCATCTCTCTTTCTCTGTCTACCTTCATTTCTATCTTCTTCTATTCCTATCTCTTCTCTCTACCACTCTCTCACTCTCTCCTCACTATCGCTCTTTATTTCTTGCCCTTCTGTCTCTCTTGCTCCCTCACTTTCTCCTACTCTCTCACTCTCTTCTCTCTCTTGTCTCTCTAACTTGAATTCTCCCTTTCTTTCTCTCCTACCTCTACACCTTGGCATCAATCTCTCTTTCTCTCCATCTCTCTCCCTTTATCTCTCTATAACACTTTCTACCAATCTCTTTCATTCTCCCTCTCTCTTGCTTTCTCTCTTATTGTCATATATCTTTAGAAAGAGCAAGGAAGGAAAAGCAGGAGAGACTGATTAAGAGATAAAACCAGAGGGTGTGAGGGATATAGAGCATGAGAATGAGAGGGAGAGTAAGGGTCCATTTGGGGCAGCTTATTTGGTGCATTGGCATTTTGAAAACACTGCTGGCTTGTTTGGGTAAACTAGTTTGGCAGCTTATGCATTTTCAAAATGTTGAAAACATCATTTTCAAACCGCACCTATCCTGATGCGGTGGTAGCTTTTTGGCAGTGGTTTGGCTTTTCCAAAAAAATAAAAATTTATAAGAGCCACCGCCCTCTCTATTAAAAGCTTCACCTTTCTACTGCACTCTCTCTCTCTCTCTCTCTTTGTCACTCCCATTCTCACTCCAACTTTATCTCTCTACCTCCGTTAGACCTCCTCTATCTCTCTTACTCTCTTACTCTCCCTCTATCTTCTTATATGTTACTCTCTCTTTCTCTCTCCCTCCTTCCCTCTTTTCCTTCTCTCTTACTCTATCTCTCTTCTCTCTTCATCTTTCTCCCTCGTTCTCCCTCTTAGGGTCTATTTGGGGTAGTTGCATCTTATTGAATAATCTACTGATAAGCTGATAAAAAATAATCTGCTGATAAGCTAAGTGTGGTGGCTATCACAATTTTTTATTTTTTTGGAAAAGCCAGCCCACTGCCAGAAAGCTGTCATTGCACTTAGATAGGTGCAATGTGAAAACATTGTTTTCAGCATTTTGAAAATGCAGAAGCTGTCAAAATGTAGTTTACCAAAACAAGCCAGGTGTGTTTTCAAAATACCACCGCACCAAATAAGCTGCCCCATATGGACCCTTACTCTCCCTCTCATTCTCATGCTCTATATTCCTCACACCGTTTCGTTTTATCTCCCAATCAATCTCTCCCGCCTTTCTTTCCTCACTCTTTTTGAAGATATATGATAGGAAGAGAGAAAGCAAGAGGGGAGAGATAGGAAGAATGAAAGAGGGAGGTAGAGAGTGTTATAGAAAGATAAAGAGAGAAAGAGATAGAGAGAAAAGAGAGATTGATGCCAAGAGATAGAGGGAGAGAGAGAAGGAAAGGGAGGGAGAGTGCTAGAGATGGAGAAAGAGAAGACAGAGAAAGAGACATGTATAGAGGCAGGGAGAGATACTAAGAGAGAGAGAGTGATAGAGATGTAGAGTACGAGAGAGAAAAAATAGATAGAGTGAGCGTGAGGGAAGGAAAGAGAGGGTGTGACAGAGAGGAAGTGAGAATGAGAAGAAAGAGAAGACTAAGAAGCTATAAGAGAGGGTGAGAAGTAAGAGGATAGTGAGAGAAACACATAGAGAGGTAAGGAGGGAGAGATGTAGATATGATGTAGGGAGGTACAAGAGATATTGAAAGTGAGGGATGGACAATAAGAGAAAGAATTTTGGAGATAGAGAGAGACAGAGAGAAAGAGTGAGAGAGAGCATAAGATAGAAGGGATATAGATCGAGGAAGGGAGGGAGGGAGGGAGGGAGGGAGATTAATATAGAGAGAAGATTGAGTAAGAGGAGAGAGAAGAGATACATATATAAGTCAATAGAGAAGAGAGACAATCGAGTGAGTTAAGGACAGAGGCAGGGAGGGTGGTTAGATAAAGAGAGGCGAGAGAGGGAGAACTGGGAGAAGGACAAGGAAGATAAGGAGTGTGAGAGACCAGAGAGAGGGAAAGGAGATAGGGAGAGAAGGAGAGAGGGTGAGAAAGGAGAGAGAGTGATAGACACTCTCACTCTTCTCCCTCCTCTCTCACTTGGCCTCCTATCTTTTTAGAAATTCTCACTCTTTCTCTATCCACTCTCTAGCACCTATGCTCTCTCGCTCCCTCCCACTCTATTGTTTCTCTCTTTTGATCTTGCTACCCTTTTTCCTTACTTTTCTTTATCTACGTCCCTTCTTCTCCCACCCTCCCTCTTGCTTTCTCTCTCCCTCCCTCTCTCTTTCCACTATCTCTAAATTTCTATATCATCCTCCCTCCCTCCCTCCTTCACTTCATTCTGCCTCTCTCTCTCTCCCCTCCCCATCTCTCTCCATTCCTCTTTCGATCTTTCTCTCTTTATCCTTGCACTT
>NEWO01000883.1:2652-18943 GCA_003013225.1 Phalaenopsis aphrodite
TAAGTATCTCTTTATCTTCCTTCATATCTAGCACAACAAAATCAATAGGAAAGATAAATTGATCCACTTTCACTATGACATCTTCTATAACTCCTTTAGGGTATGTTATCGAACGATCTGCTAACTGCAGAGTTACAGTATTAGGGGTTATTCTCCTCGTCCTAATCTTTTAAATACTGATAATGGCATAAGGTTAATGCTTGCACCCAAATCACATAAAGCTTTCCCATAAAATCTATCTCGTATTGCACATGGAATTGTAAAGCTACCAGGTTCTCTAAGCTTTTCAAGAAGCTTCTTCAGAATTTTCGCACTGCACTCCTCACTATGTGCAACAGTCTCATTATATTAAAACTTCCCTTTTCTATTGAGAATATCCTTCATAAACTTTACATAGCTCGGCATTTGTTCTAAGGCTTCAGCAAATGAAATATTAATTTTATGCTTCTTAAATATTTCCATAAATTTTAAAAATTGCTTATCCAACTTTTGCTGACAAAGTCTTTGAGGAAATGGAGATGGTGGTTTTTCCAAATCAATTTTTAGTGGAGAAATAGGTCTCTCATAATCTTTTGGAGCGCCCTCTTTTGATTCTTCAATTTCTTCTCTCTCTACTTCAATTTCTTTATGAACCCGACCATCCAACTCTCTTCCGCTTCTAAGTTGAATAGCTCTTACTTTTTCTTTATTCTGGTCTTTTAGATTTGATTCAGTATTATTAGGAAGTGTTTCTTGGGATCTATTACTTAATGAATTTGTTATTTGCCTAAGTTGATTCTCGATATTTCTAATTTTAGCTCCCTGGCTTTGCAATTGATTTCCCATTTGTAACCCCACTTCTTCTATAGACAACCTCTTCTCCTTAAACTGTGTATTACTGTTGAAAATTGGAAGATGAATAGATCTATAATTATTATTCCCTTTGTTGTTCCAGTTTCTCAATGGGTTTCTTTGGTTGTTCCCCCATTTTTGATTATTACCACCTAAATTGTTATTCCAGTTAAAGTTGGGATGATTCTTCCAACCTGGGTTATAATAATTGGAATATGATTTATTTTGCTTATTATTTATGGCATTCAACGTTTCTAATGATGCTTGAGAATCTACCATTTTGCCTAATGAATTCTCTTCGATCATGGAAATTGGTTGAGGAAAATTCATTCCAAATTAGTCAAACTTCCTTGAAATTGCAGCAACTTGATTTGCTAACATGGTAAATGTATCAGTTTCATGAATATTGACTACTTTCTTAGGATTTACCCTTTCAAAAAGCCATTGAAAATTATTGATAGTCATTTCTTCAATTAAAGCATGAGCATCATGAAATGGTTTTGACATCAATGAACCAACATCAGCGGCATCGAGAATTGATCTAAGAGATCTAACTAATCCATTATAAAAATTTTGAATTATTAACCAATCTGGTATAGCATGGTGTGGACGCTTTATTAAGAGTTCTTTAAATCTTTCCCATGCTTCATAAATAGATTCACCTTCAAACTAATTAAAAGATATAATATCATTTCTAAGCTTTGTAGCTTTTGATGGTGGAAAACATTTAGCAAGAAATTTTTGTGTTAAATCATCCTAAGTTCTGATAGATCCAGGTGCTAAGTAATTCAACCATAACTTAGCTTTATCAATCAGTGAAAAAGGAAATAACCTAAGTCTTATGACATCATCTGATACACCATCGTATTTAAATGTAGCACACAATTCTAGAAAATTTGCAAGGTGTAAATTTGGATCTTCAGTTGGTGATCCCCCAAATTGATTATTTGAAACTATTTGGATAATAATAGGTTTAAGCTTAAATGAATTAGCCATTAAAGTAGGTTTTTGAATACTACAATGAAGTTCATCTACAGTAGGGTTGGCATAATCTCTTAAAGTTCTAAACTCTTGATTATTTTGGTCTGCTATTTCTATAATTTTTTTGGATTTTCCAAAATTTATAATTTTTTTTTGTTTTCTGATTTTTTTAATAGTTCTTTCTAATTCAGAATCATACAACACTAGTCCTTTAGAACCTGAAATACTCAGACACAAACATATAATAAAATAAAATAAAATTCAAAACACACACAGAAAATAAGATACAATACTTAAAGTTTAAATAAGACTTTCTAAAAATAGAAATTTTGCTTTCGATTCCCTGGAAACGGTGTAAAAAACTTGATCCCACTTGATACTGCTAATATGCAAAGTACAACAATAAATCATATTATATTTCACTTATATTTCCTTACTTTACAATAAAACCAAAAACTTGATCCTGAAGAAAAATAAGAATTTAACTTTTAATTTTTATATTAGGATACTACGCAAGAATACATATCGTTATCAAGTAATAGAGGAATTTTTTATTAAGACCTGAATATCGAACTCACGGAGAATTTATACAATATGCATTTTCAGAAAACTTTCTACTTTTAAAAAAAGACAATTACTTAAACTAAATAAGTTTTGCAGTAATAAAAATTCAAATATTTTTGGTATTTTTGATATTTTGATAAAATAGTAACAACTTAAAAAGATAACTAGAGTTTTGTAGATGAAAAGCACTTACTAAGAAAAATATCTTTCTTCTTATCTTGAATTAGTAATAAGTATAGGAATTCTGTTGTGGAAGTATGCAAATTGTGTTGTGTCAAATAGAAGCAATAATATTCTTTACCCTTATTAGAGTTGTTATAAAGAATATTGGCTAATTTAAAGTTTGAATAGTTCTGAAGATCGGCTAGGCAGATAAAATACTAGCTCTCACTCTAGAGTTCCCTTGGTTCCCTCCACCTGGAGGCTAACATCTCGTATCAGAACCTAAAACAATAAACCAAGTTGGGGGCTTTAACTTGTCACTTAAAAGTCCTCTAACTCTACACCCTTCAATGAATATTTCCCTACTTATTTGCACTCAATCATATGAACCACATTCTCATTCATACAACCTCATGTGATTCTTTTGAATTGTTGACTGAGATAATACTAGTCTGGTTCTTACATGTTCTCACAACAAATTTAACATTTGGATTGGCTAAATCAAGAAGTAAATGAAGTGCATATATTTAAATCATCACAACTTCTTTTGACATTAAAGATCAATACTCTCCACAATTTCTATCCAAAACTTAATTACTTATCATTTTAAGAAAAAAGATAAAGAAAACTACTCAGAATCCATGGAGAAAACAAAAGCACACTTTAGATTTTAAGAAGAAATCATTATCAAACCAACAACAAGTCTCAATTAAAACCAAAAGTAGTCTCAAAACAAAAAGATAAAAACATATCTCAAGTTCTCCACCAAACTCTTGAAGTTCCTTTCAATCACTTCCCTTTACAATCACTCAAAATAAACTAACATAAAGGATAAAATAAAAGTAAAAATGGTGCCTGAAAATCTCTCTGAATCAACTCACCAAATTGATGGGCTTTCAAAACTTTCCAAGTATTTTCATGACCTTTTTCAAAGTCCTTTCTTCTTTCTTTTATAGTTTTCCAGGAGGTGCCTTGGAAACTCTTCAAAATATGTCTAGCTTCGATGTATTTCTCCAAGAGACGCATCCTTTCGTGATAATTTTTGTCCATGGTGGTTATAACCACCTATTAAGCTAATGGGTGCCTCAAAAACCTCTTCAAAATTCAAAAAAACTGACTTTACTCGTCTTGTAACTGCCACTGGTGCTTAAGTGTGGTACCTCTGGCGCTTAGGCGTGGTCTTCTCTATTTTACCGGCGCTTAAGCATCGGATCTGGTGCTTAGGCTCCAAAACTCTTTTTTACATTTTTCACCTTTTTGCTCCAAATTTGATACTTTTTCACTCCTTTAAGCATTTTTCGCCCTTTTTACCTGCATCTATAAGAAAAACACAAAAATACCTTCCATTAAAGTGCAATATCTCAAAAATAAATATATAAAGGTGTCTTAAAACACTATATATTTTAGGTGTATCAGGGCTTTAACCTGTCATTTTAAAGTCTTCTAACTCTACACCCTTGAATGAATATTTCCCTATTTATTTACACTGAATCATATGAACTACATTCTCATTCATACAACCTCATGTGATTCTTTCTAGTTGTTGATTGAGACAATACCAGCACGGTTCTTATATGTTCTCACAACAAATTTTAACATCTGGATTGACCAAATCAAGAAGTAAATGAAGTACATGAATTTAAATCATCACAACTTCTTCAAACATTAAATATCAATACTCACCACAACTTCTATCCAACACTTAATTACTGAAGTAAATGAAGTACATGAATTTAAACCCTCAAGTCTTGTGTTTATCCTTCGGGATAGATACAGGGATTGAGTTATAGTGCTATTTCATTTAAACTTTTAAAACTAAAGGGTAACTTTGATTTTATATTTTTCTAGAACTTATATATATATATATATATATATATATATATATATATATATATATATATATATATATATNCACGACTTAAACCCTCACATCTTTCAGGCTATTTGTGTGATCATTTCACACAAATGTAAGCCCTAACAAATAAAATTGGCAGGATGAAACATTTAAATAATTTCTCCTCAAAACTAAAGCCAAACAATAGGATAAACTGGGAAGTCACCGAGGTTTTTCTCTGAATCTATGACATCCCCTAGTTCTTCCTCCTTTGGATTCCAAAAACAAAATGTTTCAAATTTGAATCATTCCCCTTTCACACCTCTTTGTCCAATTTTGTTGAAAAGTCCTATCCTTTTGAACTCCTTAAAGATAATATTCCATGATTTTTATCGAGAGTTTTCTTAAGTGACTTCAATTATCTAAGATTTAATTAACTATAAGGGCTTTCCCTTATAGGAAGTTTGCCCGAACCCAGCTTAACATAATTCTTCTTGTTAAATAGGGAAACTTGTAGGCAAATAAAACAGTTTCACAGACCAAACATATGTCAGATATTTCTTAGTTTATTTGATCGAGCCTTACCCTCAAGTCTTGTGTTTATCCTTCGGAATAGATACAGGGTTTGAGGTATAGTGCTCTTTCATTTAAACTTTGAAAAATAAGGGGTAAGTTTGATTTCATATTTTTCTAGAACTTATATATATATATATATATATATATTAAAACATCCTTCCGAAGCGGGCAACGGGATTTCGATTCCAGCGGCCGACAGCTTCCAGCGGGCAACTCCTTCAACCAAAATAGTGTCGACAATTTAACACTTTTTTTGATGAAATTACACTTTAAAAAGAGGTACTTTTTTCTCTTGCAGGTATAACATGTACGAGGATGAGAGCTGAGATGGGGTGAAACAAATAAAAAATGAGGCACTTGTGGATTAGAATGGTTCCATTACATTGGTACTTAGGAGTCAGACTTGGGCACCAATGCACTCCATCCTGGGGGCTTGCGCCAGCTTAGTGTCACCTAGGTGCCAGATTACACCTAGCAGACAGAGCCATTGGTGCTGAAGTGTCGGCCCTGTGGCGCCAAGATGCTAGAAATGCCCCAGGCAGTTTCTTTAGTTACTTTGGCACATATTTAGCAGTTAAGAGGCTAAGAAGATAGTTCAAGCATCCCCAAGGATTTGTGTGAAGAATTGGGGGAAGCCAAGGAAGGCATCACACGAGAGTTTAGAGTTAGTATTTACTTTTTCTTTATTATCATAGAGAGATTGTAGAGGGATTTGAGAGAATTTTGTAAGGGAATATTGTCAGGAGTAAAGGGAACATTTGGAGATCACTTGGGAGGAGTTTACACCTTTTTTCTTAGGGAGAATGTTAAGTGTTTCATTCTATATTTTCTTGTACTATTTATAAACTTATTTTCTATGGATTTGCTTTATTATAAGATGTTGAATTGTAGTATTTTATTCATGTGATGTGAGTAGTTCCTTTATACCTTTATCCATGCTCCCTCAACAAAAATATTCTGGTTGATTACTGAACTTGGCAGAAGAACTCAGTGCATATGTCATTAAGTATGTTCCCTGAACGGCTAGCAAGGCATAGGAGATCATCGATTTTCTTGTGAACTTTTATGAGGCAGAAGAATCACACAAAGGGAACCTAACCAATGTCAAAACCTAGGTTTTGCACATTGATTGGATGTCCAAAATGATAATCACTGAGCTAGGATTGGCTTTTAGTAGTTAGGCTGGAGAGCACGTCTACCCATCTGTCGTAGTAGAATTCAAGTATATAAATAACCAAGCAATGTATGAGGTATTGATCACTTATATTCATTGGGCTTATGAGATAGACACTCATGAGTTATTGGTAAAATCAGATTCCTTGCTAGTCACAAATCAATTTAACAGGGATCTTGAACCCCAAGACGAACTGTTGATCAAGTACCTTGCCAAACCACAAAAAAAATAGAAATGTTCAAAAACATCTACATAGAATGTGTGGGTCATGAGGAAATTTGCATTGCAGATATCCTATCCGAACACATCAGTTTGGGCTCGGCTTCACATAGACTCTCTTGACTAGTAGTTGAGAAACTAGAAATAATGGAAGTATCTGTTGGAGCTAAAAGAACAAAAAACTGCATGGATCTTTACATCCTCTACGTTGAGATAGGGAAGCTATCAGAAGAGATTGTAGATCTGAGATGCTTCAAAATCAAGGCCGCACTATATTTAAAAAATATAAAGAAAGCTCTTCTAGAGATCAATTGCCTCAGTATACTTAAGCTATCTGAGGGAAGATGAAGCTTTGGACATTCTCTAGAGAATGGGATAGCCAATATGGAGGGAAAAATTTAGCCTATCAGGTACAATGATAAGGCTACTTCTGGTGACACTACTCAAGGATGCCAAAAAATTTTCCAGAAATGTGAGCAGTGTTAGAAATATGGGCCCCTATATCATCAAACAAAAAACATTTTTTAACTATCTCAAGTCCTCGGTCATTTACAACTTGGGATTTTGGACATCCTGAGCCCTTTTCCCCTGTCTAAGAGCTAGCTCAAGTTCCTTATAGTAGCGGTTGATTATTTTCCAAGTGGATCAAGGCTATGTCGCTCTCTCAGCTCAACACTAAGGTGGTGTGGAACTTCATCAGGTTGGTTCTCATATGCAAATATGAGTTGTTTATAGTCATCAATAACAATGACGAGACACAATTTTCAAATCAGTGTGTAAGAGATTTCTATGTGAGTATGGGAATTTATCTTAGTTTTTCTTCAGTTCATTACGCTCGGACAGATAGACAATTCGAAGTGGGCAACAAGATCATCCTAAACTTGCTAAAGAAGAAAGTCAAAGGAGCTAAGTGAACTATGCGGACCTACTGCTATCGGTGCTTTGAGTACTACAGACTACACCATCATCAGTGACCAACCAAACCACATTCATACTGACTCATGGAATGGATGCAATGTTACTAATCGAGTACAACCTTTAAAGCTAGAAGGGTGGCTATGGTTGCATCATTTACAAAAGAGGACATGGTGGAGTGGCATGATGTAATCATCAAGGGTGCAATGCTAGCCCTTAATCTAACAGAAGAAAAGTGAACCAATTCGGAACTTCAACAGAAGGAAGTTAAGAGGCAAACCACTCACTATTTAAATAAACATGCTATAGAGAAGACCTTCACCCTGGGAGACTTGGTCCTAAAAAAGGTCAATCTAGTCACCTAAGGGCAAGCAATCAATAAGTTGGATCTAACTTGGAGCCGCCCGTACATAATCAGTGATCAAGTCTCACCTAACACCTATAAACTCAAAACATACACAGAAAAGAACTCTCTCAGACTTGGAGTGGAGATGATTTGAAGAAAATGTTTCCTTAATTTTTTTATGTGAACTTAAAAGGGTGTGTCATTGCTAATATTGAACTTTATACCTTTCATTAAATGTTATTTTCTTGGCTAATTTTGTTTGATTGGCTCATAGGTCCCCTTGATGCTCAAAGAACTCCTCTCAATTGTAATGAGTTCAATTACAGGTTTAGGACTTTCGCCTATGGCCACAGAGTAACCCTAGCTCAAGCAATAACACTTGCCACACTTGAGTTGTATGAGTAAAAGGGGAATACAACAAATATGTCAGAACATCTCCAAGTCAAAGGCACAATTAGTGAAATAATAAAGATGTTTGCAACAAGAGAAACAATGTTTTATTCATCCCAGTCAAAACGTACACCAGTTATTAATATGAGACATGTAGGGTGACTAGATGAACGATTCAGGATGATTTATTATTCATCTGTGGCATTCTATAGCTAAAGACAGTGTCCAGTCCTCTAAGTGTATATTCAGCACATGAAATTAGGGTCTGCCATGATTTAACCTTGCTTGAGAGAATCCACTGTTGGGTAGCATCCTTCAAGAAATGGGACATGTTTGATGTCCATTATTATGTTTAATGGCGATTAAACATTCATATTGAGTCTCCCGTGGTCAAAGGAATCCAACAAAGCTTTTTATGGGCATTCCAAGAGGATTAGAGTTAAAAAAGTTGTAACTACATGATGATTCAGGGTGATTGTTGATGTTGGAATCCTTAGTATAATGCCCACAAAATTCTTATATTTGAAGTTATGGGAATTCACTTTAGTCACATTGGGTCCCCATTGACTCATAGGTCCCCTTGATGCTCAAAGAACTCCTCTCAGTTGTAGTGAGTTGAATTACTGGTTCAGAACTCCCGGCTATGGCCATAGAGTAACCCAAGATTAAGCGATAACACTTGCCACACTTGAGTTGTATGAGTGAAAGGGGAGTGCAACAAATATGTCAGAACATCGCCAAGTCAAAGGCACAATTAGTGAAATAATAAAGATGTTTGCATCAGGAGAAACAATGTTTTATTCATCCCAGTCAAAACGTACACCAATTATTAATATCACACATGTAGGGTGTCTCGATGAACTATTCAGGATGATTTACTATTCATCTGTGGCATTCTATAGCTAAAGAGAGTGTCCAGTCTCCTAAGTGTATATTCAGCACATTAAATTAGGATCTGCAATGATTTAACCTTCTTGAAAGAATCCACTGTTGGGTATTATCCTTCTGGAAATGGGACATTTTTTATGTCCATTATTGTGTTTAATGGCCATGAAACATTCATATTGAGTTTCCTGTGGTCAAAGGAATCCAACAAAGCTTTTTATGGGCATTCCAAAGGGATTAGAGTTTAAAATGTTGTACCTACACGATGATTCAGGGTGAATGTTGATGTTGGAATCCTTGGTGCAATGCCCATAAAATTCTTATATTTGAAGTTATGGGAGTTCACTTTAGTTACATTTGGTCCTCATTGACTCATAGGTCCCCTTGATGCTCAAAGAACTCCTCTCAGTTGTGGTGAGTTCAATTACAGGTTCAGAACTCCTGGCTATGGCCACAGAGTAACTCAAGATCAAGTGATAACACTTGCCACACTTGAGTTGTATGAGTAAAAGGGGAGTACAACAAATATGTCAGAACATCGCCAAGTCAAAGGCACAATTAGTGAAATAATAAAGATGTTTGCAATAAGAGAAACAATGTTTTATTCATCCCAGTCAAAAGGTACACCAATTATTAATATCACACATGTAAGGTGTCCACATGAACGATTCAGGATGATTTACTATTCATCCATGGCATCCTATAACTAAAGACAGTGTCCAATCCCCTAAGTGTATATTCAACACATGAAATTAGGGTCTGCAATAATTTAACCTTGCTTGAGAGAATCCACTGTTGGGTAGCATCCTTCAGGAAATGGGACATGTTTGATTTCCATTATTGTGTTTAATGGCCATGAAACATTCATATTGAGTCCCGTGGTCAAAGGAATCCAAGAAAGCTTTTTATGGGCATTCCAAGAGGATTAGAGTTGAAGATGTTGTACCTACACGATATTTCAGGGTGAATCTTGATGTTGGAATCGTTGGCGTAATTCCCATAACATTCTTATATTTGAAGTTGTAGGAATTCACTTTAGTCACATTGGGTCCCCATTGACTCATAGGTCCCCTTGATGCTCAAAGAACTCCTCTCAGTTGTAGTGAGTTCAATTACTGGTTCAGAACTCCCGGCTATGGCCATAGAGTAACCCAAGATCAAGCGATAACACTTGCCACACTTGAGTTGTATGAGTAAAAGGGGAGTGCAACAAGTATGTCAGAACATCGCCAAGTCAAAGGCACAATTAGTGAAATAATAAAGAAGTTTGCAACAATAGAAACAATGTTTTATTCATTCCAGTCAAAACGTACACCAATTATTAATATCACACATGTAGGGTGTCTAGATGAACTATTCAGGATGATTTACTATTCATCTGTGGCATTCTATAGCTAAAGAGAGTGTCCAGTCCCCTAAGTGTATATTCAACACATTAAATTAGGATATGCAATGATTTAACCATGCTTGAGAGAATCCACAGTTGGGTATTATCCTTCAGGAAATGAGACATGTTTGATGTCCATTATTGTGTTTAATGGCCATGAAACATTCATATTGAGTCTCCCGTGGTCAAAGGAATCCAACAAAGCTTTTTATGGGCATTCTAAAGGGATTAGAGTTTAAAATGTTGTACCTACACGATGATTCAGGGTGAATGTTGATGTTGGAATCCTTGGTGTAATGCCCATAAAATTCTTATATTTGAAGTTATGGGAATTCACTTTAGTTACATTTGGTGCCCATTGACTCATAGGTCCCCTTGATGCTCAAAGAACTTCTCTCAGTTGTAGTGAGTTCAATTACAAGTTCAGGACTCCCGACTATGGCCACAGAGTAACCCAAGATCAAGCGATAACACTTGCCACACTTGAGTTGTATGAGTAAACGGGGAGTACAACAAGTATGTCAGAACATCGCGAAGTCAAAGGCACAATTAGTGAAATAATAAAGATGTTTGCAAAAAGAGAAACAATGTTTTATTCATCCCAGTCAAATCATACACCAATTATTAATATCACACATGTAGGGTGTCTAGATGAACTATTCAGGATGATTTACTATTCATCTGTGGCATTCTATAGCTAAAGAGAGTGTCCAGTCCCCTAAGTGTATATTCAACACATTAAATTAGGATCTGTAATGATTTAACCATGCTTGAGAGAATCCACTGTTGGGTATTATCCTTCAGGAAATGGGACATGTTTGATGTCCATTATTGTGTTTAATGGCCATGAAACATTCATATTGAGTCTCCCGTGGTTAAAGGAATCCAACAAAGCTTTTTATGGGCATTCCAAAGGGATTAGAGTTTAAAATGTTGTACCTACAAAATGATTTAGGATGAATTTTGATGTTGGAATCCTTGGTGTAATGCCCATAAAATTCTTATTTTTGAAGTTATGGGAATTCACTTTAGTTACATTTGGTCCCCATTGACTCATAGGTCCCCTTGATGCTCAAAGAACTCCTCTCAGTTGTAGTGAGTTCAATTACAGGTTCAGGACTCCCGACTATGACTACAGAGTAACCCAAGATCAAGCGATAACACTTGCCACACTTGAGTTGTATGAGTAAAAGGGGAGTGCAACAAATATGTCAGAACATCGCCAAGTCAAAGGCACAATTAGTGAAATAATAAAGATGTTTGCAACAAGAGAAACAATGTTTTATTCATCCCAGTTAAAAGGTACATTAATTATTAATATCACACATGTAAAGTGTCCACATGAATGATTCAGGATGATTTACTATTCATTTGTGGCATCCTATAACTAAAGATAGTGTCCAGTCCCCTAAGTGTATATTCAACGCATGAAATTAGGGTCTGCGATGATTTAACCTTGCTTGAGAGAATCCACTGTTGGGTAGCATCCTTCAGGAAATGGGACATGTTTGATGTCCATTATTGTGTTTAATGGCCATGAAACATTCATATTGAGTCTCTCGTGGTCAAAGGAATCCAAGAAAGCTTTTTATGGTCATTCCAATAGGATTAGCGTTTAAAATGTTGTACCTACACAATGATTTAGGGTGAATGTTGATGTTGGAATCCTTGGTGTAATGCCCATAACATTCTTATATTTGAAGTTGTAGGAATTCACTTTAGTCACATTTGGTCCCCATGGCTTCAAATTGAAAAAAAAATCTTTTGCCAAACTTTTTCACTGAAAACAGAGCCTTTTCAGGGCTAGACTCGTGCCTAGGTGCCAGCCCCAAGTGCCTAAAAACCTATAACAATCCACATATGGCTTAAAATCGAGCCAATAGAAAGTAGGTGCCAATACTAGTGCTTAGGTGCCATCCCTCTGGAATGTTGTCATCCAGAGTTGCCTAAAATGTGTAATCTTCAAACTAAGGAGTCAGAAAGTAGGCGTCAGGCTCCTGATGCCTAGGCGCTCCAACTAGGTCTAAACATAACAGCTTAAAATCGAGCACCTAGAAACCAGGAGGACCTAGTGCTAAGGCGCCAGAATCTTGGCATTTAGGTGCAGGCCATTTTTTGCTCGAAGTTTTATCTTGTGATTTCATGATTTTAATCTCAACACACCTCCCTACACAGCAAAATGGTAGGATTTCTCAGCTAATGTGATAATTCATTTGGGGGAGGGGGGAGATAAAGGGTTGATTATACTTCTTTTGGAAGCTTATAAGTCGAGATGCCAATGATATTTTTAGAAAAATTAGGGGGGGGTGGGGAAATTTTGAGTTGGCTGAGGATTTCTTAGGCTAAACTCATTTTTCCTCTCATCCTCTCCTCACTTCAACATTTTGAGGATTCTCTGAGATTGGCCATCTTCTTCCTTGGAGCTTCTTCTTCTTGACCCTTCGAGCTTGGATGTTGACTTGCTTTGTGTTGAAGTGCACTAGAAAAAGTTAAACAATGGGTTTTGCTTCCTACATCCCTTATTTCCCCTTCTTCTACTTTTTCTTCCACCAGAAACCCTCTTCCTTTGTCTTCTTCCTCTCTCTTTACCACTTTTCTTGAATCTATGAGGTTTTTTTATGGAGGAGTTCTGCTAAAGAAGATGGAAGGCAACTTCACTTCTACGACAAAGGGGAGCTTCTTGACACTTTGGAAAAGGAGCACCGGTACTTCATCAGAATTTCACAGGAGCTTTACCAGAGGTTAAAATTTCACCAGAAATTCCTTATGGAGGAGAGTTTTGTCATTCCTTAGAGAATGAATGGAACAAACCTCTCCAGAGGTTAACTAAATCTTTGCTAAAATTTCGCCAAAGCTCAGACAAGCCTAGAGAATGCATCCTCAACCTTAATATAGGTTAAAAATCTCATAAACTCTTGCATTTTCCATTCTTAGGTCAAAATGTTGGTGGAACTAGGCTAGGGTTTTGTTGTGCTCAGAGAAAACCTTATAGGATTAGGAGCTTTGGGTTTTTCCCATGAATCCATAGAGCATAACCTATCATTTTCCTCTTTTAGACCAAAAATCCTAAAGATGGGGTTGTACTAATCCTATCGTTTGTAATAGTGGTTTCATCTAGATGGATGCTTGAAACCTATGAATTGAGAAAAAGAAAACATTCCTTTGGTCTTCACCTTCTGATCATGGATAATTCTCTTAATGTGAGATTCTCGACTTTGTGTCATGCAAACGGAGGTGGGCGTCTTGTTGCTTTGCGCAATAAGGCATTAGTACACCTCTCCATTGCTTGCACACTCTTGGCTGCCGCAAGATCATTAGAATAAACCCAAATTCATTGTCAAGCATGACTGGATTTCCACTTCATGCATGTATTCACATTCACTTTTATATTTTTGGCATGAATTTTAAATTGCATTTTAAATACCCTATTTTTCATGCATTAATGATCTACACCCTCTTAATTGACATGAACGACACATCTTTCTATCACTTTGATAGATTGAACACCATAAGTTCAATCACAAAATATTGACTATCCTCTGTTGATTGACTGCCCATGTTGGACCGATCGATGCCTTCCATCAACTCGATCAATCGACTGCCACTGGCCCGTTTGTCTAATCAACCACCTTCATCAGATCGACTGATCGACCTCCAACAGTACTATCGGTTCACCCAACCCCTCAGTTGGCATCTTCTGATGTCACAAGTGAAGGGTGATCGCTTGTGTAATTTGAAATGGTCTATGATTTGTATGTAGCATCTGGTAGCTCAAAAAACCCACCCGATACTCTTTAGCGCTTATTTGGGGCAAGGAGCTAGGGTTGGCGGTTATTTATCCTTCTAAAAGAACTTTTCATGGAAAAGGCTCATCTAGGATGTGGGAAATGGGTAGTGCTTATTATAGTGTTTAAAAGTATCTGCATGTCTGTTTGGAGCCTCTCATGGCCAAGGGAAGTCAGAGAATTCTCCTACACACATTGTGAAAAAATTAGGGTTTAGGAAACCCTACTTGCATTATGGCTTAGGGAAACCTTTGGCAACAACTTTCCCAATCAATGGCTGATCAAATACTCAATTTTAAATGTATGAGACTATATTTTACTCATGTTGAGTCTCCCATATCTCACAGATCGAGAAATTCTTCTGTGGGGCTCTCCCTATGAAAATCAAGGTTTCGGAGCTAGACAGATGTTGGCATCAATTTTTGATGTCACATGTGTGGGATGTCCAGTTGAGTGCATTAGGGTTGTACTTTATGCAAATGAGTTACCCGTAGCTCAAGACATCTATTTGAGACCTTTCGATGCGTGTTGGGGGGCATGCAACCAAGGTCATTTTACAAGACTCTGACTTGCGCTTAGGCAAAGGCCGGTCAATATGTCACTTATTGAGTGGCTTCAGTTGGGCCAGTGGGTCTCATTCGTTGCTTTGCATACAAAAGTGGCTCAAATTAGCCTGTCCATCAACAAGTCTGTTCGGATGACCTTAGATGACAAAACAGACCATGCGAGTGTATTCAAGACGTTAATTTTACCTAGAGAGGGTGTCCATTTCGCTACAGCTTTGCGATTGGGCTAAAAATGTGGAAATTATCATTTTCTCAAAATCATCAAGAAAGTTGCCCGAACGATTCAGGATGATGAAATGGGCAGTGCAAGTGCGTCTGGAATGTCGATTTTACCTAGGAAAGACATTCATTTCACCACGGTATTGCATGCAATCTAATAATGCGCAAACAATTACTATAATAATAATATTATTATTAATATTATAACAATAACATTATTATTGTTATAATTAAAAACAATCCCTATTTCTAAACTCACCCATGCCGACACTCCCATTTTTTCTTTCGCAATTGACCCCATCGGCCCCTTTCCTGCTTTCAAAACCCTAACTGTCACCTCCGATCTCGCCCCCAATACTTGGTTGTCAACGCCACCGATGAGCTTGTCAACTTCCCCTCCATCCACGAAGGCGCTCCTTCCTCATTTTATGTGAAACCCTCTCCTTTGGATGACCCTCACATGCCCTAGCACCGCACTCGCGAAGCCGCAGCTCTCGCACCATCTCTCTCCTCGCTGGTGAGCATCCAACCCGCTGGAACCCCCCTCCTTTTGTCACTGGCAACCCTAGTCGCATGGTTTCCTCTCTCCCTCATGTGGAACAACTAAAGCTTGTGTAGCCCTTTCTTCTCTTCTTACTGTCACTAGAACTTCGTTGGCCCCTCCTCCCTCTCTTGGCCTAATCTCACGCTGGCAAGCCATCCGGTGATATCTTGTCGATAGTTGGATTCCTTCAGCTTTTCTCCCACCAAGCACCTTCCTTGGGGGATGTCGTGTTTTAGTGCTCCCTCTCTCAACTCAAAGCTTTCTTTTGCAGTGATACTCTCACATAGGTGTTCGTTGCCTTTCTCTTGTCAGAACTCCAACAAGGAATTGCGGTGACCTCATTAACAATGCAAGAGCCAACACCGAGCCCTCCTCTTGAAGGTACATTTTGGTTGCATATTTTTATATGTTGTGATATTTATTGTGTACATTGTATACCTCATTGGCTCTTTCTGTTGTTCTGTGCATGTTCTGCTAGGAACATTAGCGCACGAACCAAACACTGGTGCTCGACGCATGGTCTCTTCTTTAGTATAATGAGAACACGTCAACAACCTTCATGGCGGTGAGATTCTTTAAGACTCTTAGCTAGCCCTAGGTTTAGTCTGATCAAGGTATATGTGTTTGATCTCCCACACGGGGTGTGTGCGCTAGCTTGAGCCTGTCGGTTACACGTCTATGTGATGGATCATTACTTTCGTTAGGAGAAGCCCTAAGTTAGGAATCCCATCGCTGACCAAGTCTTATGCGAAGTTGAGTGATTCCCTTTTGTGAGCCTTAGATCTTTCCAACTTAACCTAGTCAGTGCCGCACCATCAAAGGTTCATGCATCTCGCATTGCTTGGCCACACTTTCCAACTAGATGTCACATTGTTGCGCGGTTTAATACTACCCCCCTTAGCGGTTCCATAGC
>NEWO01000883.1:42758-54215 GCA_003013225.1 Phalaenopsis aphrodite
TTTAGAATATCATAATAACATAATTTAAATAAATTTTAGTCATGTTTCTTATTTTAAATACTTTTTTACTAAAACTATCTCAATCAAATATATTGAATTTAAAGATACATTCATCAAGCTACATCAAACTTGTGGAGACCTTGCTTGTTAAGCCTTCGTGTCTAAAATACTTTAGTGCTCCTCTGAAGGATAAGACTTTAATTTAGATTAGTGCAAACATCACATGATTTCCGTAGTTGCTAGAAGCAACATAGAAGAAACACTTACAACATTATTAGATAACATCATATACTAAATCCTATCATTAAATAAAATATTATTTATTTTCATGTCACATAAAAAGTTTATAAAATCAACATATGCTCTATGACCAACCATTATAGAATAAAACAATTAATGTTAGAAGTAGACACAGGCCGAAGGATGCATCAAATTTTGGCACAACTTCTTAATCTGATTCTTTGATATCGATTTAACTTTACTTAAAAATTGTACAAGTATTTATCCAATTTAAACTAGTATGTCTAGACTCAGTCTTATCAAAATCTTGATCTAACCCAAAGTTTTCAACTATTGGGCAAGGTTGGGTCTCTTAGACCAACTTTAATTGAATCTAAAGTCAAATCAAGCCCATATACTCAATGTCCAATGCCCAATTCAAAATTGGCTTCCATAGCTAAAACATTCATCCATAATTGATGCTCCCACTTTGACGGATAAGTTTTTAAGTGGTTTGACCTTTGATTTGGCCGCTTATTTGTTCTCTTCCTTTGCAATAATAGAATCTCAACAAAAACTATAATAGAAATAAAAATAAAAAATAAAAATCTTACCAAGTAAGGCTATATATTGCAGCCACCCCCTCCTGCATGTGACCTCCTGGTTTTACCAGCATGGAGTGGTACAAAGCACAGTTGGCATGGATGAGACTTATAGTTGGAGCTGAGCTTGCAGTCCAGTAATGGCTTCCAAAAAGCTGTGCCCAACTGAGTAAAGGAAAACATGGCTTCTAATGCCTAGAGATGCTCCCTATGGCTTTTAGTCTTATTGCATCTCAGACTATACACATATGTGTATGTTTTATCTAAAAATATGGCAGGCCCCTCACTTCTTCCCATGGCCTCAGCAAACTCATAGCTCATTATTCATCAACCATAGGACAGCTTAGTCTTGACCATCATTGCTTGGTCAAATATGGATCATAGCAATTATTAATTCGTCAGCCTGGAACAAAAATTTAGTGTAAATCATGTGCGTACGATGCAGATCAATCATGGCATAACTTTTTATAAGCTTTAAGCTTTAGAAATACAAGCATTTACATAAACACCACCCAATTATCATGTATTTAGATATCTAACACCTATATTTTATATCTTACATTTATACCCCCAAACTTTTTGTTATCACATCAACAATATTATTTTCAACTTGATTCAATGAATTTTGGTTTTTTTACCATCTGTTGAGTACTATTTAAGGCGTTAAATTTATTATATTTTTCTTAATAAATCTTAATTTTATTAATTAAAATAAAAAAAAAATAAATATGATGGCAGGCTACAGATAATAAGAACAGTTATAGTTATGTTTCGCATTAATTTATGACATCTGAATTGATTAAGCAGAGCCTAATCTATCTGCTTTTATATGGATCCTCAGCCTGGCAAAACTCTGCTTGACTTGTTGGTCAAGCATCGATCGCAGCCTTTTAAATCCTCCAGTGCATTTTCTATGATGTGACGTGAGGTGTTGGTTATTAAAATGATTAAAATAAAGGAAAATGCGGAACGGAGTCCTGTGAAAAAGGTGAAAAATATAATATACTTAGAGTTGTTAAAATTATTGTACATCCTAAAGGTATTTTTATTGGTTTTAAAGAGATCTAAGAGTTTATAAGACATGAGTATAATGTAGGAGAGACCATTGCCAAGAGATCATGGGGGCTACATAATTGTAAGAGCCGAGCCAACTAGGCCCAAATTGATTGGGCCACGAGGCAGATAAGAGGATAACTAATGATCCAAGCATGAATAATCTAGCCGGAAACAAGATGAAAAAAGGTCCGAGCCAACCGCTATGAAAACGTCGACTCTATTAGATTGCCTTCCCTCAGTAGAGTCGATCTAAAGGAAGATTAAGTATCAAAATTTATCTAAAACCATCCCGTGGAGGCTCAAAATCTCCTCATTAGGGATCGATGATGGTGAACTAGGTTGGAAGAACCGAACGTACCACATCGACCAAGCATAGATGACTGAGCTGACCTCGTTGAATGAAGTAAACTAAGCTTAGCTGGTTGAGCTTAGCTGGTTGAGAGCAAGAAGGTGGTCAGACGACAAACTCATATATGTAAAATAGTAGAAATACCATAGCACAAACCCATTTCAAATTGGGATATAAACGTAATATCACCATTATGTCATCTCCCTTATAAATAGAGAAAATATTTTATGAAGAAGACAATATTCATCACCATCTATCTCTCTCTCAATCTATCCTTTATGGTTTATTTCTTACGTGTGATTCACAAACAATCTCAAATTCAACCTCATGAAAGATGTGGTGAGCACGAAACATGTTACCAAAAAGAAAAGGAGTTGTGCAAGGATAAGGACCTCACATTACGGAGACTGATGACAACATGAAGTACATTAGAGAATTTGTGGTCGAGTAGATCTAAGATTTCAAGGATTATATGCTAGAAGATATTAGAGTTGTCCTGAATTGGGAGAAGGAACATCAACCTTGACATGATGTTCCGACACCTAACAACAGAAGAGTCACCACGACCCTATAAATAGGAGGATGAAACCTAATTTCTTGACAATGCGGGTCGACGCCTACTGAAAGATACCCGGTCAAGTGTATTGATGTGCCATGCTAGCAAATGAATGAGTTCTCTAGACAGATCTTCAATGCAGAGGCACCAGAATGATACAAGATTTTGACACTTGAATCTTATGAGGGACGAAAAGACCCAACTGATCACATTGTATCATTAGAGTGGATTACATGTCTACTCCAAATCAATGATGCATTGAAGTGTCAAATCTTCTAACCACATTAAAGGACCTGACTTTGTGGAGGTTCACAAATTAGTAACATAAGTAATCATGTCATTCGTGGACTTCTATTTGTTGCGCAGTTTTTTAGTGCACGAAAATCTCAAAAGAACTTGCAACTTTTCCTACATCTTTGTTATGGACAGAGTGAAACCCTAAGCACCTTCATCACTTGCTTTTAGAACAAAATGTTAGAGGTTTGGGATTTGAAATCCATAGTTGCTTGTGCAACCCTTATTCAAGGATTGAAAGAAGGATCTTTTTGTTATGTTATGAGATTACAGTGACTGAATACATTACCCTATAGTTGTTGGAATTAGCCAACAATTACAGCTTAGAAGAAGAGCACAACTCCCCCCACCCCCTCCTCCTCCTTTCATTCAAAAGTGAGCCAATCATCACTCACTAAAGAGAACTGCCCATGGAGTGGTAGAAACCAAGGCACAACCCTCACCTTCCAGCTAGTGCTTGCTTAGAGAATTTACAGAGACAGTTAGAAAATGGAGTGATCGACAGGGCCTATTATTAAGAGAGCTTAGTCTAATACTCCGACTATTGATATACTACAGACCATTAATAAAAAAAATTCAAGAAGGTGAACCTATTAAAAGCTTGAGCATATCTCTCGGATTCAAATAAGTACTGCATGAACCATCGAAACCACAGTCATCACACTAAGGAGTACTGATGCCTTCAAAACCTGATGGAGGACTTGGTTAAAGCCAATAATTTGAAAGATTTTATGGCACACAAAGCAACCACTCAGTGATAGGTAAAAGCTTTGGTTGAAGAAACCACAAACAAGTTATTTTAAGCCTATACAATATATATAGTTGGCATAGTTCCCCCTATTTTTAGAGGAGTTGGAGGAGAGTCATCTTGCCAAGAAAACATGAAGACATTTGAGATGAGTGAATTATGCGTAGTCGCAATGGTGCCAAGGCATTACTCACATCCTCCCATCAATTTTATCAATGTAGATCTACCGTCGAAGGACAATCCATACAATAATATTATCATCGACATTGCCCTAATCAACAATTTCCAGATTACAAGCATACTCAAAGATAATGAGAGCCCTGTGAATATTATTTATAAATAAGTTTTTTTTGCAAGATGGATTTGAGCACCTCCCTTCTTTTGGCATGTCCGAGCCATTTTATGGGTTCTCTGGAGAAAGGAAAGAAGCTCTAGAAACTCTCACTGACTACTTGGTTAGATGATGAGAAGCAATTCATTGACATGACATACTTTCTCGTGGTCAATTTTCCACCTACAGATAATGTCATCTTCGACCACCCATTACTCAAATCCTTTCGAGCTATCACCTCCACATACCATGTAGCCATGATGTTTTAGTGTGATGCAGTGAAGATCAATTTTTGAGATGACCTATAGAAGTCCCACACGTGTTATCTCCATTAATTTGGATGCATTCATTAAGATTAAAATCCAACTAGAAGAAGGCCTTGAGACCAGTGATACCACCTAGAAGGTGTCTATTGATGATAAGTTATGTTGGTAATTAGTTGGATGTCAACTACATTTGAGAGATCCAATACTCAGTGTGGGTGTATAACATCATCATGATGCAAAAATTGAATAACAAGTGGAGAATGTGGGTTTGCTTCACCAATCTAAATGTCACTTACTTGAAGGACAGTTACCCCCTTCCACAGATCAATGATCGATGTGTTTGTAGATGTGGACATCGTTCATTAATGATGAGCATCCTCGATGCCTTCTGTAGTTAATATCAAATAAATATGTACCCCTCTGATGCAGAAAAAGCAACATTCATCAGGTGATGAAGTGTATTATTATAATGTACGCACTCTAGGCTTAAAAAATATTTGAGCGACCTAACAATGCCTGATGGATGTAATTTTTATGAAATAGAAAAAATATATGTATAAGTGTATTTGGATTTTGTATTGGTAATAATCATTAACTCAAAGTACAAGCATATTCACAATTTGCCTCTCTCGTCTTGCTGACCAATAGATGCTTTTCTCTTCATCTCTCAATGGGCATTCTGACTTGACCGCTACTTACTCTAACGGTATACCTAGTGATTTATGTTTTAAATATTATAATTTTAAAAATAAATTTGTAACTTTAATAACTTAATTTTCCACAATTCAACACTAGTCACTAGGTATAAATGCAAGTGCATGTTTCGTTCAAATAATATAGGGTTTTCTTTAAACCCAAAGTATCAATCCCACAAAGAAGCGATGTAAAAAATCCATTAGGCTAAGTTCTAGTCTACTACTATCAAGTCCTAGTTTAGAATTTTTGAGAAGTTTGATTTTCATAAATTCACTACTAATTTAGTTCCAAAATTTAAAGAAAATGCTAAGTGTTTCTAAACTAACTTTACGTAGAAGAGTTCAAATTATTAGAAAGTCTTTCCCCTTGCAATGAGATAATAATTAGTGAAAGAATTAAATGTTTAAAGTTTAAAAATGGTATTGTGACAAATATGAGTATATATATTCTTTACCCTTATCCGAGTGCATAAAAAATATTGGATAACCTAGAGCTAAGTCCTCAAATCCTTGGTTATGCTTGATAGGTTCTAGCCTTTCATTTCTAGATTACCCACTGTGTCATTTATTTAGAACAAACCTAGCCTTAATTTCTAAATTTTAGATCAAATTGGTTAAGTTTCTAGACTGTCACCTTAGAATCCCCAATGTACATCCATAAACAATTATCTCCCTATCTATTTTCACTAATTTATAGGCTACCTTATCACTCAAAAAATTAATGTGATTTTTACTTGTTGAGGAATGCATGTCCCTCTCAATTTTTTATGGATTCAAAATAAGTTTTAACATACCAATTGATCTGATTGAATATGTAAATTTAATACAAAGTAATGAAGCATCACAAATATGGAATAAGAGAAATCTTAAACAATTCTAATCCTACACATGATTATTTTTTATTTTAAGGAATAAGGTAAGGAAAACTACTCAGACTTAAAGGATTTAACACAAAAAAGCATGATTTATATTAAAATTCTAGTTTATACAATAAAATAGAACTTAAACAAAAATACAAAGTACTTATCTTAAACTTCTCACCAAAATAGTTTTGAAGTTCCTTTGAAGTATTCTCCAACTCTTCTTACACACTCACTCCAAGAGAAACCCACACACACACACACCAAAAGACTTTCTCCATAATACACCAACATGACACACCACGACCCCCACACTTCAAGACTCTCAAAGGCTCCAAAAAACCCCCTTTGAAGAGACACCAAGCCTCATTTAAAACCCTCAAATTTCTTAAGAGTCGCTTCAAATACCCCTTCAAAATTCGTCCAAATATATTGAATTTTAAGAAAACTGATTCTGGCACCTAGACGCCCTACTGCGGCACCTATGCTCTGGCCTTATAGAAGCCCCGTTTAACTACATTGCGCCTAGGCATTGGATCCTGACACTATGGCACCATGCTCTTTTTTTTTACATACAGTGTTTGCCACTTAGGTGCTAGAAGCTGGCATATAGGCGTCAGTTCACCTTTTGCTCTTTTGCTCCATTTGACCCCGTTTTGCTCCATTTTTGTTTTTTTCTCCAAAACTCAATTTCTTATACCCAAACAGAAACTACCAAAATACCATCTTTTAAAGTGTAATATCATTACAAATGAGCATAATATGTATATGAAAATGTAGCACATTTCTAGGTGTGTCACATACCAAGACATAACTATTTGAATGAATCACCCAATGAAGAGTAACACATAGTTATAGCTTCCAATCCTTCACTTTATTTCCAGCCTCAATAGCTGAAGCCCATCAACTGAATATAATTAAACTACTTTTTTTTTATCGACTTGGAATGTGAATAAATAGCTAAACATATCAATGGACCATAAGATTCCTTACCACATATAGAACATGAAGTAATTTATAATATTTGGAATGAGTTGGGCTAGATCTGAATTGGGATGATACCGTAGTTAATAAAGATGGAGCATAACATGGAGCATAGTAGAAAAAAATAACAAACTAAAATTGATCCTTATAGAATAGACCACCAGAGCCATATAGTGAAGTTGATATGCCAACCTTACCATTGACCCATAACTTGATGGTGGAATCAAAGATGCAACCCTATCATTGCAAATAAACCTTACATTGGGTCATCTAGGATCATTATTGAAAGGTAACTGATACAAAATCTTATGTAGAATGTTGAGTATTCATCAAGAAAAACTTGAGAATAGAATCTTAGAGATCATAAGGAAAGGAGAGATCAACATTGAATGTATCAATCTGTCTACAAACTAGTGCAGTCACTATCATTCATAAGATCTTCATTAATGCAAAGGAAATTGTATAAGAGAAGTTATTCTTGTGAGGGAAGTGGGTCGCATACAACACCGAAATGATTAACTCCCTTCTAAGACTGGCTAACATCCTTGAATGTGAGTACTTTAATTTCTTGGCTCCAAACTATTTGAAATTTATCAATTTTCTCACGGATTACACAGCATAGTGGTGTGTACAGGATGAGAAAATTGTTAATTTCCTAAGTTCCTTTATGAACAAGGAGTCCATGGCCTATCACTTATTAGTATGTGTCAGGATAATGCCACCCCAATTTCATCAAGGTGACAAAGGATCAATTCATACTAAAATACTATATTCAGATGGGCAAGTTGATCAATTTTTGGCTTGGTTTTGACTCTCTCACATAGCCACATAGTTAGTGGCAACACTACTGTGGGGTTGGGTCACATGAACATGGTCACAAAACTTTGTGTTAATACAAGTTTGATTGATGAGAGGTGGGAGTAAAAATTAAACCCATTCAAGTAGATCACCAAGTTGATCATCTGCACCTACGGAAGAGCATCCATATATGTGATGGGTGAGAGCTCTTCGTAACGACAACTTCCTCGTCTGAGATCCTCTTCATCAATCCAAATTGTCTTTGATAATCTTATGCACATATCTAAAAATGTTAGGGTAATGTAGTGAGAAATTCCATTAGATATCCTATCTCTACACCAGACAACAACAACAGTAATATGCTTTCATGCACCAATATTTTGTTGCAATACAAGAGCTATATCAATGGAAGGGGAGGAACATTGGTCTAGACCCTATCAAATCACTAGACCACATTTACTTGAAATGTTTAACTACGAAGTTGAGCTCATCGATGAAGAACATCATGATAATGAGGAAAATAGTTGATCTGACCTTCCTTTCAATTGTCTTCTCTTCTGTCTTTTGGACTATGTGTAAGGCAATACTTTTGTTTATATATGCCAGTTGATACTTTGGCTTGTAGACATTTGACTATGACATTGGGTTTAGAATGGACACACTTATTTTTATGTATGATGATGTGTTGTTGAGCTCAGCATTGCTAATGATTACAATGACATTGTTATACATTAGATGTTGTTGTCTACTGTTACTTTTAATTTTGTACCACTGTGAAATATTACCTCATAATGTTACTCTTACTTTTTTATAGAAATTAGATATTACTTCTTGCCTTAACTATTTACATTCTATACTCTTGTCGTTGTTATGTACTGAGTTTAGGATGGTAAACAAGTTTAGCAAAGGAAACTCTACATATATTCTTGCCTAAAAGTATTTCCACAACTTTACTCAGATTTTGTTTTACAGTAAGCATTGATAATGGAATTCTTGCTATTAGATAATTAGAGGAAAGGAATTTAAAAGTAATGTGAAGTCCACCTAAAGTTGAAGTTTTGAGTTTTTTAATAATAAGCTAATACAAGACTTGAATCACTCTGGTACCTAGCCTGAGTTTCACAAAAATTTTAAAAAGTTGTGCAAGAATGTTATGTCTTAATTATTAAGTTAAATAATATAAATAAACATTATTTTGGAATGAATTATAAGATCTGAACAACACATTAATGGGTAATTAAGACATATAAAATAAAGATGACTAGACATCTAAAGCTCTTAAAATCCCTGCTTAACTAGATAGAGTAATTTTCAATGAAATATTAAGGAAAAAAAGGGGGCACTAGAAAAGATAAGGAAGTGGAAAAAAATTACTTCAAAAAAAGAGCTCACTTGAAAAAAAAAATAATGGAAAAAGCTATGTGAGAAGAATGTTGAGGCAAAGCAGGGTAGTAACCTACATTTTGGTGCCTAGCTCACTCACCTAAATAATATAAATTAAACACTTTCTTAATGGGATTTTGGGATCCTATATGCAGTAAAAAAAAAATTAAGGGATAGCTAGTTGCGTGTGTGAGAATTAAGCTGATTAAAACCACCATGGAATAAAAAAAGAATTTTAGCCACATGTAATTGGGTGAATTAACAAAAGCTTATGCCAAGGAAGAACTTAATAAAGGATTGTTTGGGGTGTTTGAGATTAATAAGGATGGAATTCACAAAAAAATTATTGACTATTGCCTAACCTTTTTGAAAAGCATGGAATGCCCATGAAAGTACACGAAACCTCATTCTCCTAAGTCTTAGCAAAGTGATGAGATTATTTGAGGGAATGTAATATGTATGTTTGGTGGATTTTCATGTGGATAAAATAAGCATCATTTTTCTCAAATGACAATTCCTATTTTATTGCATATTTTATGATCATATGACACTTGAGAAATATATTTTGATTGTGAACGAAACAACTTTCATAATCAATTTTAAGATCACATAAGCTCCAATTTCTGAAAGACATATTATCAAACTAAGCATATCAATAATATGAACCAATGACAATAAAAGTGTTATGATTAATGCCCAAATAAGTGTAAATCAATTTTTAGGAGAATAATTAGTAGTTTTAATTAAAATATTAATCAAAAGCCAAATAATCTCCAAATCCAATGTGTTTATAGTCAAATCAATCCACTCAACAAGCAAAAACTAACATGTCTAAAATCCATCAATTCTGAAATATTAAGACACACAAATGCTTATAGAAATGTCTTCAATTGTATATCCAGTAAAGCCTTTTGAGATTCTAACTAGATTTAACAAAATGTCACCCTAAAAATTATAAATAGACATTAAATGTTTCCTTGATGACAAAGGATTGGATGTCCCAAGCCTCGAAGCGTTTCAGCAGTAATCTCGTATTTAAATTTTAATAAATAAGCATCTGTTTAATTTCATTTTACATTGTTTTACATCACATGAATCATAAACATTTCTTGACTTTTCGTACTTGAGAAGCACAGTACATGTTACACATGCGATATGACATAAAGCTGTTGTTTTCATAATTTATGATGCAAAAGATAAGGATGAAATTGATTGGTTTATCTAATACTTGCGAGTCGTACAGTTTAGAAGTACTATATATATATATATATATATATATATATATATATATATATATATATATATAAAAATAAATGATTGAAGGGCCCCGACCATCCCTCATGCCGCTAAGAATTTGAGTACCATATCTTACACTCGTAGAGGAATCGAATCCCAAACCAGATGAGACTTACAACTGACAAACAGATGTCGGACCAACCGATCTAAGTACAAGGCGTGTGTGTGGAATCTTATTGTGCTTCTTAAGTACAAAAATGATCAAAGCTAAATAAATACCTTGTAATATCCTCCATAGAGAAAATTTTACAGACGGAGTACGTATGCAGTTTTGTGTGTGGAATCCAATAATATGTCGCAACGCATGTTATAGCGGGCCCACCTTCTACTCCAATAATCTTCTGCAATAAATGCCGTAAAGACCTCCTAATAACCTTCTCGGTTCCACTTCAATAACCCCTACAATAGCCCCTCAATAACCCCCACGAAACCATTTCAATAACACTCCTACAATAACCCATTAATAACACTCAAATAATATTCATAGATTCACTTCAATAACCTCACAATAATCTCCAACGTGGCTACATAAAATCCACACGCAGAGTTGCGTCCGAACTCTGTATGAAAAACTCCATAAAATGAGGGAAAAAAATATAATATTATATTTCCACTTTTTATTGCTAGAAGTGGATTACCCACAGTATGTATGAAAGGGTGCTTAGCTCTTCTCTCTCAACCCTCTATGAAGGGGATATCTTTCTCATTCTCACTCTTGTAACTTCTATTTCCAAAAGATAAAAAAAGTGAACAAGCCCGAAAACACTCTTATTCATCTCCTTTGGGCAAATCTCTGTCTCTCTCACCTTTTTCTCATGCTCTATCTCTTGGGGAAGAGTCTGGACAAATTTGGATTGAATAAATTTTTTTTTTTATGCATATGCTATAATATAGCTATTTTTTAGTAGTACTTATACAAGTATCTGCAATTATAAGTTCACTATATTACAAGTATTCATAATTTTTTTTTTTTTTTGGAGAAAAATGAAAATCACACCATCAAATCATTAATAATAAAAG
>NEWO01000883.1:62483-79697 GCA_003013225.1 Phalaenopsis aphrodite
TGAATGAGGTAGGATAAAAATTTCAAAGTCATTTGAATTGAATTTGACAAATTATGAGGATTTAGAGTCTTAGGGGCAAATGTGTAATTTTGGAAATTTAGCCTTAATTAACATTTAGGCTTAAGTCAAGGAGGGGAATGGGTAACCTATGATCTTAATCAATTTACTTGATGCTTGAAACACAAGGGGTCAATTGGTAGAAACCAATCCCACTTTCTTAATTAAGTTAATAAATTTCTAAATCATTAAAAATTTGGAAGTTTATTAAAATTAAATGATCCTTGACTTAGGGGTATGACTTTTGAAGTCAACAATTAATCAATTTAATACCCCTATTTTGATTTTCAAATAAAATCCAAATCATGAATAATGACCACTTAAGGTTTAACCCTTTTCAAAACTAATTAAGATACTCACCTAGGCCTTAAGGGCTTAGTGGTGACTTAGGCTAAATCAAAATTGACTAAATGAGAATTAGAGAAATAAACATAATTAAATCAAAGATCCTTGAAACACCACTAAGCCTAATTAGGATTAAAAATTTGGCTAAGTGTTTGAATTACACTAACTTCTCATTCAAGGGAATTCACTCACATAATTTTCAAATTAAATGATAAATGATAATTACCCCTTTCTTAGGAATAATTGAGACTTCAATGTTCACTAAGCATTAAGGGTATTTATAGGATGAATTTTTAAGCAACATAATAAGTTTAAAAAGAACTCGGGATTTTCCACCAGGCAGATAGAGTCTCTACTCCTAATTATTTTCATGATGAGTGACATGGGCAGCCTGAGGGAATGAACCTGAAATTAAAATAATAGTTACACAAACTATTAAAATAAACATTGAAATTATTCTAATGTTGAAGATAGCTTACAATGGTTCCTCTGATAAAATATATACTCGTCTAATGACATCCTCCATTGGAGGGTTGGAGTCTAGAGGCCAACCTCCTCAAAGAGGGAGCTAATGGCTTAGTGGGAGTTAGTGTGTGTGTAAGAGTTGTTGCGTGAGTGGAAGAGGTTTTAAGAGGGGCTAGTGTTTGGAAAGGATTGATCAAATTTGCGGCAAAATATACAAGAGGGGTTGTAAACGGCAGTGGTGCTACTAATCAACACAGAGCTAGTGAAGTGTCTGTCAGAGAGAGCCACTAGCTTCTTCATCCTCCTGTAAGTGCTCTCTATATTGCTCTAAAAATGAGGTCATTGAGGTGGATTACCTCGAAGACCAACAAAAGCCATATGTGAGAAGAAAAAGGAAATTAATAAAATTGTTACTAACAATAAAAGCAAGTATAAGCAATATAAAATAAGTTGTACAATTAAAAACAAAAAAAGGCAAAAACAAAAAAAAAAACAAGCAAAAAAAAAAAGGAAAAATAACAAAAGTAAGTAAAATAAGTATAACATAAGTAACAAAAGAAAAACCACGAATGAACTAAATCAAAACGTAAAATAACTCGTAATTATGTATAAAAAGAGCAAAAGTAAAAATATAAAAAGAAATTAATCATCTAAAACATACATACAATTTTAGTCCTTTTCATTTTACGAGTCAGTCAATGATGAACATAAAGTTTCTTCTTTAACGTCATCATCATTTTCATCCATATTTCAAGAAACTTCATCATAAGTTCGCTTGGTATCCTCTAGGGAAATTAATTCTTTGGTTAAATCAAGATGAGTACAGAAATCTGGCATATCTTGCTATTTGTGAATGAGTTTAATATTAGTTTCATCTCAATAATTTTTTTTTGTTTATTCTTCATAATGATGGCCGAATATATTTTATCCCTTCTTTACCAAGATATCAAAGGTAATACGCATGACTAGATTAACGTTCTAGAATAAATGGATTAAATTTTGCATATCTTCTATTCATTTTAACTATAATAATATCATATGTGCTTAGTATTTATGTTTCTCAATAACGAACATAATCAAATCACATAAAATTGAACATATAAACACTGTGCACAACTTAATCTGGATATTGCAACTATATTACTTATAGTAGTATGGCATAATAGTTGATGTCACTAATTGAGTGTATGTTTCCTCTAACACAAACGCTGTAATTATATGTCTTCTTCCATTCACAATAGAAACTCATGTGAAATCCATAAATGTTACCATCAAATATTTATCATGTAGTGACACAGTAATTAGGCCTCAAGTAAAATTTAACAAGTCCTAATCTATTATTTCATTGCTTATATTATGAATCTATAAGAAGTTTCAAACTATAATTAGTTTTACTTGGAAAGTGAGAATTATATTATGTACTTGTGAATTGAAGAGTTACTTCAATATACGTATAATCTGAACCATGTCAGAAATTATTTTTCAATCTTCTTACATATTACAGAATCATCCCCTATGCTTAAATTGTTAGTAAAAAAGATCCTCATACCTTAATTACTTGTATATTGAAATTAATTGGAACGAAAATCTGAATAATAACTGAGAAAATATTTTATTACTAGAAATCTTACTCTATAAATGGTTGCATTTTGTCACAATTCACTAAAACATATAATATAGCTACTTGAAGCTCTTTGTCATTAAGGTTGTGTGTACTATGCTTCCTTGATGGTTTTCATGATATCTAAAATACAAATCATTTGGACAGGGAATTCTCGCCACCAACATTTTGATATGTTTACTCTCCTTGCTTAAAATAATAATAACAAAAAGTAATTGTCCTCTGCAGTAAATATGTCTCATATATCTAGCCTTCAAATATGCTTTATTTCTAAAATTTTTCATTATTATTTAAAAATATGTAAGATGGATATATTTTTTAATAAATATGGTAGTAGATTAGATTAAAATAAAATTTAAGGCATTTACAAGCATTGATAAGACATACCTCTTAAAGGGACGTATAGCCTCATAATATAGATGTGTGAGAAGATGCTTCATAGAGTCAAAGAAACCAAAAAGGAATATTCATCGAGCTTGCATAATATTATGTGAATACTCATATCATGACTTTTCAATGAATCAACTTTCAGGTTCCCTACACAAAACTCCTCGAAGAATTTACTAATTTGATTAGTGGATTAAGTAATAGCTTAGGCAGAGCACTGAATGAAGTTGGCAGTAAGTACTATAAAAAATATGACAGTCGTGAATTTTCATGTTGAATATCGTCTATGTTCCTGAGTCAACTTAGTGGCTCAAGTTCAATACACTTTCATTAGGAAACTTTAGAGAGAGCATTAATTCAAATATCACTCTTCATTAATCCAATATGAGATAGTATATAGCTTTGAGCTTTATTAGTTTATTGACATTTATCTCATGAAGTCATAACCTCTTCCTCTTGCAATACTTCATCCAATTAGAACTATTCTAAGAAAGATGGACATCATTAAAACTACTTTTATTGTGGAAAACGGATACAGGCTTTCAAAAAAGTGGATCAAAATTAGAATAAAAATGTTTTGAGCTTAGACTAAATCCAACAAAAATGATCTAAGTTTCAATCTTTTTTTAGATTTTTATAATTAGCGATACATGTATCACAATTGAAAACCCACACATTTGGAGCTGTAATATTAGAAAAAAGAATGGTTGTCATGGTTGAGAGGGAGAGACCCATTGAATGGAATAATTATTTGCCAATGTATGGTTGCTTGCAAGAGTAACTATTGGGACATAACTATCTAAAGAAGTGGAGATATTAATTATTTACGTAAAGATAATTTTGTTGGGTTTTTAAGACTTCTTAAAGGGAAAATTCTTATCATTCTCTTAGTGAATTAGAGAAGGATTGTAATTTGGGGACTCAAGGCAAGTGCTAGGGTCATATACAAAAGTGCTCCTTGAGTGGCATAGGGAAGGTTTCCATTCATAAAGAATTAGATGTCAGACATCCTAGCCATTAACTAAGATTATATTTAAATATTAATCTAAGCGCTCTCTTTAGTAATGGTAAGCCGAGTTCTTTAGATAATTAGAAGATCCACTGATATGTCATTCACCGATGACCAACAGACAGACAAGTTAGAAAATTTTACACAAAATGCAAACCACTGTGATATCTTCCATTATAGGTTGAAAGTCAGGGGTTCATTTCTTGAAGATAAATGTTTACCGTTAATAAACTAAGGGACTCCCTCCAAATTCATTACCAAATCCTCAAAATGATTAATTTAAAGTGAAAAAAAAGAGGATATCTTAGTGAGTGAAATAAGCTCAACTATCCATTTGAGTTCTTATTGTATCTTTATGGCTTGCAACATGATGCCAAAAAAAGGTTGCTTATCAAGCATGTAACCAACAAAAGCTAAGCCCCATCCCTTAGAGCCATCTTATATTTCATCATCTGAGGTATAAAAGAGATAGGAACTTGTGGGATTTGGTACATGAGAAAAGATATGCTATTTCCATTTCATGGAAGGAAAATAACTAAAAATAGAACTTATGGTGGAGGAAGGGAGAGGATGCAAAGCTATGGCATCCATGTGTACTGAAGATGGTAGTTGTAGACAAAACACTAGAAGTTTACAATTGCGAGAGTTCCACATCTGCATCTGCTACAATTTTTAATATGAGTATCAGTTTTAAAATGCATAAATTTTTCTTTTTTTTTATTTTCTTTTTGTTCATTTATGTTATATGCTCAAATTCCATTATTTAGTGAGCACTAAAATAATTTAATCTAACACCTACTATTTTATTTCAACAAATACCATTTTTTATGTTCATATTTCACTCGTATGAAATCAATTTATTTTTACTCTATTTTTTGTGTGATACAAAAGGAGCATGATATTAAAAAAAAAATGGACTAGCTAGTATCATATTTGTTTTTAGAAAACAAATTACTTACAATCCACCTAATTTTCTTCTATTTACATATCTTAACACAAGCTTTAATTTTTATATTTATACTATCTACCAATGCACAAAAATGATAATTTTTATATTTTTAAAAGATAATAATAATGATATTTTTGACTTGATATAAAATATTTGACCATTCTAAATAAAAAAAAAAATAAACTTTGGAATTATGTATTTAAATAAATAACATTTGCTAATCCCCAACTATTATTTCTTATATAGGACTACTAGAGTACAAATTTAACAAGTTCGACTAATTTGACACCTCATGTATGTAGTCAATAAACTATTTTGGCACATGGCTCCAATTGTATGATATGTATATAAATGCTCTATATTAGTATATAATATAAACAAGCTATTTAAGTTTTTCAAAAGAGCATTTATCCATGTAATAAAATAATGACAAGTTTAGAGATTATGACAGTTTACCTTCCCGAAGAGCTTTGCCTCTCGAATTACGAAATCAAAAGCATATCTTTTAATGTAAGAAATTAAAATAAGTGATATTTTTTTAAGTGATATGAAGGATATGAATGATTTGAATGTAAGAAATCAAAGTTTTGACATGTTCATACATAAGTAGGGGGTGATATGACTCATGTTTTAATTATTGTAAGGAGCATGTTTGCTTCCAATTGCATTCAGACATTGGTCTCGATGCTTTATCTCTTTTGGATTTCATCATTATCCATTCCTTATTTTTGCCTAGCTCATAAGCTATGAATGAAAAACATTCCACCTAGGTAAGCCTCCGCTTTTATCAACTATTTGCTAATATTGTATAAACTACGCATGTCTAGTCATATTTTAAATGAAAGCTCTTAGAAAAAGAAATTATGAGATAAGTTTAGCTTGCTGATATATGACAAAAAGTAAACTTTCAATATTGTATTTTATTTGGTCTCATGAAAAAATAAGGAAATGAGCCAATATATATTAGGTGTAGAGCACGTGCGGCCAGCCAATAGGAGGAGAGAGAGTGAAGGGAGAGAGAGCATGTCCCTTCACTCTCTCGTCTCCAATTGGGTACTTGCAGACATGTTGTCCGCACCTAATATTTTATCCACACTTGAAATCCCCTACCTTGAAATGCTTTTGATTTTGTATTTCATCTTCATAGCTTAATATCGAACAAAATTAAAAACATGCAAAACATTTTTCTCTATTTAAGGAAATGTTAATAAATTTTCATAGAAAGTTTCTAGCAAATAACTCATATATATTTACATATTTCACATGGAAACTTTCTTATTTTACACACATAGCACATTGGCACATTAAATTTATCCTTGAAAAAGATGTTTTTCATTTTTAAAGTTCGATAATAATGATTTTATTTATGCGGTATTAAAAATTTGAGCGCTAAATGGGTGAATGCATCTATATATATATATATATATATAGATATATAGATAGATATAAATTAATGGACTTTAATATTTTGATTCCACATATATGCAACATGCATTTAACTTGCTTTGTTTATTCTATTTTAACAACCATGATAACCTCCAATAAAGCTCTATCCATATCTGAAAAGTGAGACCAAAATCACCTATCATATGCATGAGTTCCTCACTTCCTTATAGCGGGTGCAACATTAATGTAGACTAAGCGATTTCACACAAAAAGCTCCTTTTTATATCTTTCCACACTTCTCCTTCCATGCCATCCCCCTCTCTCCCTCTTCCTCCCTCTATATAACCTACCCTACCATCCTCTTCTCCTGCCATTCCTTCAACTTCAACCCAAACAATGGACTCTCCCGCAACAACAATGGGAGTCTTATCCATTCCATCAACCATCGAGCATAAATTCTCAAACAATGGCAAGAGGCAGGCATGGGCGAGAGAACTCCACAGAGTATTTTGCATGCAAGGAGGTGACACTGATGTCAGCTATGCCAATAATTCCGAACCAACTGCATGCGCTATTGCCTTATCTAAGCCACTGCTGCATGATGCCATTGCTTCAATGAGGCTTTTCCATGGAGAAAAATCTATAAGGATTGCAGATTTGGGCTGTGCAACTGGCTACAACACGGTCTCCACTGTTGAATTTGTGGTGCAGAGCTTGAGGAAGCGGTACGAGGCTGAGCAGAGCCATGTACCAGAATTCGAAGCATCTTTCTCTGATCTCCCTTCAAATGACTTCAACTCACTGTTTCAGTTGCTTTTGCCATCATTTGATGTAACAGAAAGGCCATACTTTGTGGCTGCTGTTCCTGGTTCCTTCTACGGGCGCTTGTTCCCTTCAGGGAAACTCCATTTGGTCGTTAGTTTGAATTCCTTGCATTGGCTTTCTAGGGTATATAATTACTTACTTGGTGCTTCACTTTTATTTATTAATTTTTTTTAAATTAATTATTTAATTAGAGCATTTATGAATGATGCATAGATTCCGGAGGCAGTGCTGAGTAGGCAGTCATCTGGATGGAACAAAGGCAGGGTGTGGATCGACGGGGCTAACAGGGATGTGGTCGATGCCTATGCGAAGCAAGCACAGGAAGACTTGGACAAGTTTCTCCATTGCCGAAAAATGGAGATTGCAGAAGGAGGAGTCCTCTTTCTGTTAATGGCAGGGAGGCCTAGCTTGCAGCCTCCTGAGAACCAGTTGAATGATGAGGACACAAGGGCCAAACACCCTTTCACCATTATTGATCAAGCTTGGAAAGAATTAGTTAATGAGGTAAATAAATATTTCTAGTATTAAATGTGATGCCCCTCACATAATATATCAATCATTCCCCTCTTCCCTCCTTAAAACCAGCATGAGAGTGTATTCTTGGTCCATGATGAGGAAATATTACATCAGAACTAATACAATTTTGTAGGAGTCTAATAATGGGCACCACGTATCAAATGACCTTACTGTAATACACTTTTTTGAGGGTCACCTGACACGTGAATCCCCACCTTTAGACTCCTAATGCATTAAGGGTCCTCACCTAATTTTTTTAGTTCATGACAGTTCATTAATCATTTTTTTTTAATCAGGGATGGCTCGAAGAAGAGACTCGAGACATGTTCAACATTCCTGCATATATGAGAAGCATGGAAGAGGTGAGCTCTGCATTTGAAAAATGCAAATGTTTTGAAATCAAGAGTATGAAGTATTTGAAGCTGATCGAACATTCCAAAGAGAAACAAGAGGATTGGATTAAGGACCCAATTTTATACGGTCGAGCGAAGGCCAACTTGGTTCAAGCCGGCCTGAGGCCTCTCATCGAAGCTCACCTTGGCATGGCGCCAACAGAGAAATTATTCAGTAGGTTTGAGAAGAAGTTCTCAGAGGACATCAATTTGCTCAATAAGACTTGTTTCTATGGCCTTATTGTGGTGAGTGCAATCAGGAAGTGAGGTTGTTTTCTTAATAATCATGTGTGAAAGCTAGTCTTAATCTTTGAGTTTTGTTAATTAAAAAAAAAGAAGAAGAAGAAGAAATTTCTCATGGCGCATTTTTTATATTGTCCATAAACTATAGTCTGATGATAACTAACTAGTCTATAACATTCGCAGCAAGTTAACTCTGTAGTATAAAAGCGGCATTGATGGATTGGGACAACACAATGACAAAGAAATCTGCTACTTTAAGCTCCTGCAAAGTGATACTTGTGTAAGGAATCTTGTAGTGAAGTCCAGCAGCAATGTGTTGGACATAGATAACAAATTTAAGTACCAGAAATTTTCTTTTCATTTTTGATTCATCATATCATCATAATTCCTCTACATTATTTTTCCATATCCATCTTTAATGTTCTCCAATATGTTGTGTGTGCTAAATAAAGCAATTTAAATAAATAAATAAATAAATAATGCACTCAATAGCTCTATGAAAGGAAAAAATATTACGTCAGGACTCCAAACATAGAGTTACTTTCGTATTGCAATAATCGTTGTGTTATTGGAATAATCCGCTGTGTTATAGGAATATTTCATCTGCGTTATTTGTGGAAAATGAAGTGTTATTGGAATATTCCTCTGCGTTACTTGATTTGGGTTGTGTTATTTCATTAACATAGTGGAAATTTAAATAACACGGGGAATATGCCGAATAACACAACCCCAAATTAAATAACGTGGGAAAATATTTCAATAACACCGCAAAATAATTGAATAACACCACATAATACTCGTATAACACTTCATTTTTTACAAATGATGTTAATAGAATATTCCTATAATACAATGACTGTTGAAATCCAAACCTACCTTTACGTTCGGAGTTCCGACATAATATGCGCTCTTATGAAAGATGATTCTATAACTTGAATTTAAATCACCAAATTAGCCAATGTAGTTGCATTTTACAATAAAGCATTACACTTTTGAGATTGGCATAGCACCCGTGCGCCGGCACGCTCACACAGAGATATATATATATATATATATATATATATATATATAACAGGTTATTAAAAAAACACTTGCATTATTCGAATCTAGATATTTGTGGTGGCCCACCTGCTAAAAGATAATGGGAAAAAATACAAATTATATCAATTAATATCATTATCATTCCCTACTTCCAATTGAGATTTTACACCTCCGACACATTCTATCCGACTTCTTCTACTTCTTTGACCACCTCAAAAATTCCTCCACTTTCTCGTGTCTCATTATGATTCACACATCAACAAAAAAATCAATCATATTTGCTAAATTTCCTAACAATATTTAAGTTGCTTCTATCTTCGACCTCTTATCTCTTACATTTATATATTTTATCCTTCACGTTCTAAATCTCACAAAAGTTCACAACTTGATTTGAGACATTAAAAGAAAAGAAAAGAGAAGACAATTGAAAAATAAGTGGTTAAAAGGAGGGAGAGAGAGAGAGAGAGAGATAGACTTTACTTAAGCTGGCTTGAATGAGAAGTTTGATTCCAACAGAGAGGCCCACTCTATCAACCATCACATCGAATCTGTTATGCAGGCCTGTGATTTCCTAGTCTTTACAGTCCATGTGAACCTGTCTCATGCTTAAATTCGGGACCACACTTACTTGGCACGTTAGTGTCTAGCATAATGTGATTCAAAAAAGCACAACTCACAAGAATTGTTTTTTCCTTCCTAGATTTTCAAATGTGGAGAGCTAAAAAAATTATTCCAATTTTTATGACCAAATTACTTCAATCATACTATGAAAGTGACACTTTCATATATCGGTGAGTATGTTATAAAAAGTTTTAAATATAATGATTATAAATTGAAAAATATGTATATTAGAAGGATTAATATTAGATAGTCTAATTGGAGGATATCTAATTTCAACATTTTTCATATAATAGAAAGATTAATATTAAGTATTCGAACTAGATGAGTTTGTAAAAATTAATAAAATTGGAGATAGAATTATAGCCCTTAAGATTGTTTTTGGTAGTAAGATCTTTAATGTTATAAGTGCTTTAGACTCTTCAAGTAGCTCTAGATATAGGTTCTAAAGAAAAATTTTGGAATGACCTAGAGGAATTAAGACAAATGATATCTTTTGAAGAGAGAAATTTTATTGGAGGAGATTTAAATGGAGATGTCCATACAGTAGTAGAAGGTTTTATAAAAATTCATGATGGCTATGATTTTGGGCTGATAATGAAGAAGTTAGAGCCATATTAGATTTGCTTTAGCATGTGATTTTGTTATTAATAATACTTTTTTCAAGGAACGAGATAAGCATATTATTACTTAGAAGAATGAATCTAATAAAAAATAAATAGATTATTTTTTTATGAGAAGAAGAGATTGTCGAGAATGTAAAGACTGTGAGGTCATTCCAAGTGAAAAATTAAGTACTCAACATCGATTATTAGTTCTGAGTTTTAAGATAAAGAGTTGAATTAAAGAATACTAGGAGTAATTATCATAGGATTAGATAGGGGCACCTAAAAGACATAAATAAAATTACTTTTATGAGTAAACTTCAAGATTTCAATATTTGAGATGTTCATGAAGAAGCAAAATCAATGTGAGATAAAGTAACAAATAATATTGAACATGTGGCAAAAGATGTATTTGGATAATCAAAAGGAAAAGTTTTTATAAAGAAAAATTGTTTGTGGTGGAATAATATTGTGCAAGATAAGATAAGATAAAATATAAGAAATTATATTAGAAAATTTGGCTTAAATGTAAAAGCTTAGAGAATATAGAAAAATATAAAACGACCCATAGGGAGTCTATGTGAATAATCAGTCACCCTAAAAATTCTATTTGTTATCTTTATAATAGATTATAAACTAAAGAAAGTAAAAAATATATGTATAAATTAGTTAAACAAAAATAAAAGAAAAGTAAATATGAAAATCAAGAAGTGCTTTTCTTAGAAAATGATATTCAACATAGGTGGTTAAGTTATTTTGATAAGCCTTCAATGAAGTTTCTAAAAATATGATGAACTTAGTGATCTTAATATCATCAATAAAAATAAAATATTTTATTTTTACTGCTGCATTAATAAAAGAGAAGTTGAAGTTGCTTTAAAGAAAACAAATGATATAAAGTTTGTAGGACCTGATGATATCCCAATTGAAGTATGAAAATATTTAGGAGATTTGGGAGTTCCTTGGCTTACTCAACTCTTTTATGTTATTTTAAAACTAAAAAGATGCCTAAGGAGGGGAGGAAGGGTATTTTGGTCCCCATTTTTTAGAATAAAGAGGATTCACAAGAGTGCAAATTATATAAGAATTGAGTTGATGTGTCATACTGTAACATTATGAGAGAGGGTAAATAATGAACATAGGTTAAGATGTATTACAAAGATTTCCCATAGTCAAATTGGATTTATGCCAGGTAGGTGTACTATGGAAGCTATACATTTACGGAGAGGTTTGATGGAGAAGTAAAGAGAGGATAAGGATGGTCCACATATGATTTTTTATTGATTTATAAAAAACTTACGATATGGTTCTAAGAGATATACTTCGGAGATTTCTAAGGAAAAAATCGTTGATATGACTTGTATTTAAGTCATTAAAGATATGTACACTAGGGTTGTTACTTGTTTTCGAACAGAAGGAGAATTGATCAAATATTTTCCTATTTTTGTTACATTACATTAGGGATCAGCTTTAAACCCATATATTTTTGCATTATTTATGGATGCTCTTACTGGAGATTTATAGGAGAACGTGCCTTGGTGTATGCTTTTCGTTGATGATATCCTTCTTTTGGATAAGACTAAGGAAAGAGCTTAAGAAAAACATGAATTATAGAGGTCTACTTTGGACTCTAAATTCCTTCGTTTGAGTAGAACTAAAACTGAACACATTGAAATAATTTTAGTAGTAGTAGCTCTAGTGATAGAGTTGTAACTATGGGTGATAAATTTATTAAAAGGTGTGAATGTTCTAGATTTCTTGGGTTTATTGTTTAAAGTGATGGTTATATGAGAATATTATTAGTAGAATTCAAGTTGGTTGGGTGAAGTGGAGCAATGCTTCGGGCTTATTGTATGATTAANAGAAAAATTTTGGAATGACCTAGAGGAATTAAGACAAATGATATCTTTTGAAGAGAGAAATTTTATTGGAGGAGATTTAAATGGAGATGTCCATATAGTAGTAGAAGGTTTTAGAAATATTCATGGTGGCTACGATTTTGGGCTGATTAATGAAGAAGTTAGAGCCATATGAGATTTGCTTTAGCATATAATTTTGTTAATAATAATACCTTTTTTCAAGGAAAGAGATAAGCATATTATTACTTAGAAGAATAGATCTAATAAAAAATAAATTGATTATTTTTTTATGAGAAGACGAGATTGTGGAGAATGTAAAGACTGTAAGGTCATTCCAAGTGAAAAATTAAGCAAGAAGTGATTTTCTTAGAAAATGATATGTAACATAGGTGGTTAAGTTATTTTGATAAGCTTTCAATGAAGTTTCTAAAAATATGATGAACTTGGTGATCTTAATATCATCAATAAAAATAAAATATTTTATTTTTACTGCTGCATTAATAAAAAAGAAGTTGAAGAGGCTTTAAAGAAAACAAATGATATAATGTTTGTAAGATCTGATGATATCCCAGTTGAAGTGTGAAAATATTTAAGAGATTTGGGAGTTCCTTGGCCTACTAAACTCTTTTATGTTATTTTAAAACTAAAAAGATGCCTAAGGAGGGGAGGAAGGGTATGTTGGTCCCCATTTTTAAGAATAAAGAGGATTCACAAGAGTGTGCAAATTATACAAGAATTGAGTTGAAGTGTCATACTTTAACATTATTGGAGAGGGTAAATAATTGAACATAGGTTAAAAAGTATTACAAAGATTTCTCATAATCAAATTAGATTTATGTCAGGTAGGTCTACTATGGAAGCTATACATTTACAGAGAGGTTTGATGGAGAAGTACAGAGAGAATAAGGATGGTCCACATATGATTTTTTATTAATTTAGAAAAAACTTATGATAAGGTTCCAAGAGATATCCTTTGGAGATTTGTAAAGAAAAATTTGTTGATATGACTTGTATTTAAGTCATTAAAGATATGTATACTATAGTTGTTACTAGTTTTTGAAAAGAAGGAGAATTGATCAAATATTTTCCTATTTATGTTGGATTACATTAGGAATCAGCTTTAACCACATATATTTTTGTGTTATTTATGGATGCTCTTACTGGAGATTTATAGGAGAATGTGCCTTGGTGTATGCTTTTCGCTGATGATATCCTTCTTTTGGATAAGACTAAGGAAAGAGCTTAAGAAAAACATGAATTATAGAGGTCTACTTTGTACTCTAAATTCCTTCGTTTGAGTAGAACTAAAACTGAATACATTGAAATAATTTTATTAGTAGTAGCTCTAGTGATGGAGTTGTAACTATGGGTGATAAATTTATTAAAAGGTGTGAATGTTCTAGATTTCTCGGGTTTATTGTTTAAAGTGATGGTTATATGAGAATATTATTAGTAGAATTCAAGTTGGTTGGTTGAAGTGGAGCAATGCTTCGGGCTTATTGTATGATTAAAAAGTATCGCTTATAAACAAAGGAAAATTTTATTATATTGTGGTGAGATCTACAATGCTCTTTGGTGAAGAATGTTTTCCTTTAAAAGAGAAGCATAAAACTAAGTTATGTGTCGTCAAGTTGACAATGCTTAGGTGGATGAGTGGCTTTACACATAGAGACAAATTGTAAAATGAATATATCCGTGATAGTTTTTGTGTATCTTTAGGGATGGACAAAATTAGAGAGAGATGTCTTAGATGGTTTGGTCAATGTAAACGTATAACATCTAATGATCCAGTTATAAAATTAGATGTTTTATATTCAAGTTATGTTAAGAAAGGCAGAGACAGACATAGAAAGAGTTGGACATATTGTATAAAAATGATCTAAATTTATCAGATGTAAACAAAAATATGACACTCAATAGAACATAATGGTTAAAAAGGATTCATGTAGCTAATGGGATAAAGGTTTGTTATTGTTGATTAACCTAGTTAGATGAGATCAAATTATATGACTTTTTGAACATTTGAAATTCCTAATTTGCATGTCTTAATTCTCTTTTGTTTATAGAAGGTATTTTGATTTATTTTTGTGTGTTAAGTTATCACCCTATTTCAGGCAGTTATCAGAGCTGCATTCATGGACTTTCAACAACAAACAACTGTGATTCTTGTGAAGCAATTGATAGAAAGCAATAAGATCATATATAACAACTTTAATTAAGACCTGGTGGAGCCATGGGTGATTGCGTTTTGTCATGTACTTAAACATTAACCATGATGGCGAAAAGGGCATTCATTCATCAAGTGGTTAAACATCTCGTCAAGATATATGATGATTTTTGATGGTAAATGAAACCTTCACATGTGGTGTGAGGCAATGGGTGTGTTGTGCTTTTTAAATCTAGAAGAACTTCTTAATAGCAATGAACATTCTGAAGAGATATTCAAAATGAGACTGATTTAAGATGAACTAGAGTGCTTGTAGTTTGATCCAAAGTTAATTATATTAAGAGATAAAATGTGAGATGATGATGGAAACCGATATAGGAAAATTATGAAAAATATTGAAGAAAAAATATCTCACAAAAAGCATGGAGAATTATCTCCATATGAAACATCGACTCTACAAGCTTCAAATGAGATGTTGGATTAATATTGATTAGCACTTACGTGCTTTTACTAAAATTTTGAAATATCGGGTAAACCTTGATGAGGAGATCGTAGGTGAAGACAAGATAAATATTCCATTAAATTTACTCCTCCTTGAGAATGAAAACTTCTCAACAATACTCATTCATAGGAATCACATCTTGAATATTAGCAGGGGGACTACAATGTTGTTGAAACATGACTTCTCTCAAAGGAACATGACGTCCAAAAATATGAAGTCAGTTGAGGCATTTACACTACCATAAAAAATCTGAGAAGAAGAATAATTAGACAAAGAAGAGTTGCAGTACTACTACGTCTCAAAAGCAGGATGAATTTGGTTGACTTATTCTTGAAAGAAGATCAGTGTGCTTTCTCTTTTGAGACTAGTCATTGGAAGGAAGATTGATCACATTTTATGGAGAACGGAAAGAGAGTTTCCTCAAAGAGAAACCTAATCTTTTTGTGGAGAGTTGTGATAAGGTAGATTTAGATGTATCATTACTTATATATTTGATTTTTGTTTGATTTTGGACATAGGTGTTACATATCATATTTGACACCATCAAGAGTGAATTTGTACATACAGTAAGCTTGATAGTGATGCAATTACTATCTAAAATCATCAAACTTATCATATAACTATTTTAAAGAGCGATTTTATAAGGATGCATGTTGTTACTATGAGAAAGCTAATTGATGTTAGACATATTTTAGATTTCAAGAAGAATTTACTGTCAGTTGGGGTTGGTGGGGTTTTGATTATAGGGGGGCACCTTAGCCATGGTAAGATTTATATATAAATGATCATATACAATATTAAAAGAAAAATATATTATCTCGAAAGATAGAAATATTACTTAAGAATGTATCTAATCATTTAGATGACAGAAATCTTTATGATTTATAGATCTGCGGAACCAAGATTTTTATTTCTTATCTCAAAGTTGTGAGATATGTTTTATTTGTTAAGGGGTCTGACATCCCAATGAGAGGGCTCCCTTATAGGTAACTATATCTTAAGAGAACAATCTCTATTAAATTTATGCATTATATCTTTCTTAATCATCAATGAATGCTTTATGGGATAGGAAATGTTGAAGACTGACCGCGACTTTATATATGCTTAAAAATATAAGTATTTAATACTACTGCTAAAAGATTTACTTCCTCATAAACTGTACCCAATTCTTAATAACAGCTATAGATTCGATAAATATGGACAAAATAAATTTTTAATAATTGTAAAGTCACACTTATCAACGCATGTATACGTATCGCTCAAGTAATATAGGGCTCTAATGGAGTCCTAAATATCGATCTCACAGGGAGTAAGTTTAGAACTACGAACTAAGATTTTATAAAAGCAATACTTTAAGCATAACAATGAAGTTCAATTTGTTTATCTGTCACTAATAGGCAATTGAAATAATTACGTAATTTTAATAATTATTAAATAACTAATGATACTAATGAAGGTTTAAATATGTTATTTAATATATAAGAAATCATCCTTCTCCTTGTCAAGAAATTATAGTGAATGGATAAAGTGAATCAGTTCAAATTATATTGTGCCAAATAGGAGCATACATATTCTTTACCCTTTGGTCCAAGCATAAAGAACATTGACTAATCTTATGCTTGTTTAATGAATTTGCGGCTAGGCTGAGAGGATACCGACTCTCACTTCGAAGCTCCCACGCTCCCCTCACTTGAGGGCTAACATCTACACTTCAGCACCCAAACAATAGGACCAAATTGAGGATTTTAGTCTGTCACTCTAAAATCTCCAATGCTACACCCGATAATATTATTTCTCTATTTATTTGCACCTAACTTCCAAGGGCTTTGACCTCCCTGAATCTTGGATGTAATCTTCACTTTAGTTGTAAAACTCAACATATTTTAACAAATCAATTGGCCAGATTGAAAGTTAATGAAGATCAAAGTGAAAAAATCATCATAATTTCTTAAACATTTTTATGGTTTCACCAATTCAAATCACCATTTCACAATCTTGAGACAAGGAGAAAGACAGAGAAAACTACTTAGATCTCATGGGGAAAACACAACAAAATTCGAAATTTATATATAAAATCAAAGTCATACAAACTACAACAAGCAAATAACTTATCTCTAATTTCTCCCCAAGAAAACTCCTTGAAGTTCCTCTGAATCTCTTCATTTCTTTACAACACACAAATTCCTCTTTGAAGCAGCAAGGAGGAAGAAATCTCTCACTTTCCCTC
>NEWO01000883.1:102620-119190 GCA_003013225.1 Phalaenopsis aphrodite
TGAAGATTTTGGGCACTTTAGAGGCAAAATTGGGATTTTGGTCAAAATTGGTCAGTTTGGTCAAATTCGGCCAGTTGGTTTGTTGGGATTGATTTAGGGGAGGTTTAGAATTATTTTGGAGGTTTTGGGAATTTTTGGGATTTGAAGGGAATTTTGGTAATTTTTGCAAATTTAGGGGGTATTTTGGGAAGATTGGGGAAATTATTGTGTTTTGATCAATTTGGGTAGTTTGAAATGATTGTTAATGATTTTTGGAATTTGAGGATTTGGGCAACTATTGGAAGTTTTGGTTTCATGGACATTTTGGTAACTTTTATAATTTTGGCAAAATTGGGTATTTTAGGTGGGTTTACCGTTCAATGAGTGCAGATTTTAAGGTTTTAGGACAAGTATGGAATTGTGATGTGCTTGAGTGTGTGAGAGATCAAACCCTTGCACCCAAGGTTGCCCTAAGTTCAACAGTCCTATGGGGACTCATCCTTGAATCCTCACATGCCAGTCTCAACCTTCAAAGTGTTGGAGGTTCATGATCATCCATGTGGGTTTTAGATAGAGCAAGGAAGTGGTTTGAAATTCTATGTAGGGTGAGATTCATCTCTATTATTCTAGGATAGTCAAAAGGAAAGTCATAAGGCTAGATCCTAAGCACTAAGAGGAAGGAAAGACCACACCAAAATTGAGGTCAACAAATGAACTCCCAATAGATGTGGTGTGCTAACTAAGCACACTGTGCATATTGACATTGACCAAAGAGATCAACAAAATTGACACTAATGTTCCAAGCCAACACACTTAGAATAAAACGTAAAAAGAGTGAAGAAGGTTTCCACTAGGAGTATAAGGTAGACCTTTGATCAAGACTGAAGATTTTGAAACTATCGATGGAAATTAGAGGGTGAACCTTCGAATATACACATTCCAAAAGTAGATTTGAAATTTGTGCCATGATTTTTTGTTTGTAAACCCTCTCAAAGGGTTGTTTTATAATTTTATGGAGACAACCATCAGGGAAACTGATTGTCGCGGCGAAGATTTGACTTGTTTCATTTCATTGTTTGATTTTGATTTGATTTTAATTGAAATTTTAGTTTTTAGTTTTAACTTTGAGAAAATTTCAATAATTAAGCACAAGTGAAGAGACAGAAAGCACAGAGACGCACATCTGACTCAAAAGACCGATACAAAAAGTGTACTATATTGGTAAGGAAAGCACAAGGACTCACACCCAGCCATAGAGGTAGCAAAAGTGCGAGTCACATTAGTAAGGAAAGCACAGGGACTCACATCCAACCTAACAGGTGAAGAGTGATGTCGAGATTATAATAGGATGTCTTACTTCATTTAAGGTGACTCACACCTATCTCAAAGTCCAGAAATGGGAATAAGTTGCCTTACTCCATTTAATGAGGTCTCACAAAAATCTCGAGGAGATAAGTATAGGATGTCTTACTCCAATTAAGGTGGTGTCATACCAATCTCAAGATATGAGATTCAAAATTTGGGAACTGGCCCTGAGATGGGAATTGAAATTTGGGTAACAACCTCAGAAGGGTGAGAATTAGAATTTGGATATTGACCTTTAAATAGTAGAGAATCAGAATTTGGGCACTAATCCCAAGATGAAAATTGGATATTGAGTACTGTCGGCACTATTTTTAGTGTGGGGTTTGCCCGTAAGAAGCTGTCGGTCATCGGAATTGAAATCCCTTTGCCCGCTTCGGAAGGACGTTAAAAAAAATTTAGTATTAAAAAAAAATGAANGACTCAAAAAAGGAGGGAATCATAATTTGGGTATTGATCCAGAGATGAGAATTTGAATTTGAGTACCAATCCTGGATTGAGAATCATAATTTGGGTACTGACCTCAAAAAAAGAGGGAATCAAAATTTGGGTACTGATCCTGAGATTAGAATTAGAATTTGAGTACCAATCCCAGAATGAGAATAGGAATTTGGGTACTAACCTCAAAAAAAGAGGAATCGGAAATTAGGTATTGTTCTCGAGATGGGAATTGGAATTTGAGTACCAATGCCAAAATAAGAATCAGGATTTGGGTACCCAACTCGTAAAATGAGGGAATCAGAATTTGAGCACTGTTCCCAAGATGGGAATAGCAATTTGAGTACCAATCCCATAATGTGAATCAGAATTTGGGTGCTGACCTCAAAAAAAGAGGGAATCGTAATTTGGGTACTGATCCCAATATGAGAATTGGAATTTGAGTGCCAATCCTGGAATTAGAATCAAAATTTGGTACCAACCTCGAAAAAGGAGAGAATCAGAATTTAGGTACTGATCCCGAGATGAGAATTAGAATTTGAGTACCAATCCCAATATTAGAATCAAAATTTGGGTATCGACCTCGAAACAAGAGTTTCGTTGAGTAGAAAGGTTCCAAGGACTTATTTTCCAACTCATAAAAGATTTTGGAGTTTCAGTGAAAATCTGTGAAAGTTTGTAAGAAATTGAATTTCAGAAGAATTGGATTTGTAGAGATTGTGAAAAGTTCGTGAGATTTCATGAGAGTTTGAATTTGAGAGATTTTCTTTTCTTTCGTTTCTTTTTAAGTTATCAGATTTTGTGTTGTTTTCATCTTTTCATTTCATTTCTTGTTTGTTTGTTTTATTTTCCTTTTATCTTTTGAATTCCTTTTGTTGTTATTTTTCATTATATTTGTATCATTCCTTGTTCAATGTTCCTTAAATTGAGCCAAGCTCAACTCAGTGGAATTCACTGTCGATAACACATAAACTGAAGGCAAATGTGACATAGCCTTTTCCATTTAACTACTGAAAGAAGTACATCATGTGATTCCATATATATAAGAATACATCAAAATGATTTCTGACATCATCCCTTTGAAAAAACAAACTCATACATTGTAACTTCAAGTGGATATCATTCTGAATCTTCGTATCATTTCTTAAAGTTTCCATCATCTTTCTCATCCACTCTGTTCAGTAAACTACACAGGTAATAACATCACCTTCAAATTCACCGTTAGAAGTAGAATTTCATATAGGTGCGTGTTAGAGGTGTGCTATCCCTATGTAGCTTGCAACTCAAGGGGCTACAGGCTCTCTCAGTCTGGATTTGACACATACTTGAACGACCTCTTCTCTTCGCTCATTCTTCAAAAAGTGGTCAAGATCCTCTGATAAGGAACAGCCGGAAAGCAGTGCTTGGCGACATCTACACCATTGCCTTTCAACACCAAGACCGAACCTACTGCTAAAGGTATTTCCACCGGCCCTCGAAAATCTCCTAGGTCAACTATCAGGAGGTCCGTCACAAACATTATGTTGCAATGGTTAATGAATGACATAATGCAGAAGGGCCCCACAAAATCATGGCTTTCTATGTGAGGCGGGATACAGTCGCCCTCTTCATTTATGTTGATAATTCAGCTATTGGGCCCACAATCAGCATGCAACACCTGCCAGACCACAACTCACTTGATCATTCTCTTTATCAGTCCTGACATTGGAAAGACCTCATCGTGACGAAGTATTCCCGACGAGTTTCCTTCAATATCATTGGCAAAAATTGTAGCAACAACCACATTGTATTGTGATTCTTCCTTTGCCCCGCATCCACTTTCAAAGCTCTGAACAAGTATTCCTCCTCAAACAACCCGCACGACCCAAATCCCTGATGTGAAATACACATTCCACGATCTACTCTTGCTGGTACTCGGAGAACACATTTGTATGTAGCTGCCATCTAAAATATTGACGTATTTGCCCTGTATCCTTTGGAAATACTCAAAATCTTATTTCTGCACTTTCTGAATTCTTTCGAACTCATGCTTTGGAATAATTTGTACTTGTCCGGGTCTAGTGACTCACTTTGAGAACAACTTACATCACAATGGCCGTTGCATTTGTCCTCACCGAAGCGACTGTACTGTCCAAAACGACCACTTCCTTGTTCTGCCCATTTGCCAACTTAGTCAAAATCTTGGGGATTCAACGATTATGATCACCTTTGAGTGGGGTTACAGTTGCTCTTCTTCCAATATGAATGTCTGCAGGCACGACGTTAACAAGCTCGACTCCTGTAGTCATCACCATGGATTTCATTTTGCTGCTCTTGGCGTCCGGCTGTCACTTTCCTCTATCTCATCAGTTCTTTTAAATTTCCTTTTATTTGTGGCAATCTGCTTGCCCTTGCTCTTAAACTTTACCAATGTCTTGCTGTTGCGAAGCTCTTCTTGGTCCACGGTAGTCAAGGCTTCTCCTTCATATTCCAGCTCTTCCTGAGCAAAGTTCAATTCGAACTCGATCACATCTCCTTCTTCAATTATTTCTTTGCCAAGTGCAAGACTGACACCATCTTTAAAGGTAATGATCAGCCTCCCGTTTGACATCTTCCTACAAGAACAAGGAAGTCGGATTTATTATTTTCAAAAAAAAAAGGAAAACATATTTTTTCTTATTATATATCCAAATTTTTTTATCTAGGAATTATCTTTTTTTGTTAGGAATTTTTTATTAATTTTGGGTTCAGGCATACAATTACTTTGTTGGTACTTCTAGGAACAAAACTCTATTTCTAAAGCATGTTCTTCGAAAAAACACATCGCGTAATATAACTTCAAATATCGTTCATTAATAAGAAGCATAGGTAGTTCTTCCTGGCAATCCACAAGTTGGTAGGAACCTTCAAATTAGACTTTCTTGACCACGAACGGTCCTTCCCAAGTCGGCTTGAATTTACCTCCTATATTGCGGTGTATAAGAATAGGTCTTCTAAGAACAAGTACTATATCACCAACCTTGAAAGTTCTTAGGTGAAGTAGTTTGTCATGGGCCTGGATCATCTTGGTTTGATACAGCTCCAAATTTTGTTATGCTGATAGTCATTTTCCTTCAAAGCTTTCCAACCCTTCCTAACCTAAATTGGCGTTCTCTTCAGTAGTGATCTTGTTGGCGACGAAAACTCTGAAAGATGGAAGTTGAACTTCTAAAGGAAGTACAACCTCAGACTCATACACAAGAGTGTAAGTTGTAGACTACGTAGGAGTTCTAAACGTCGTTCCGTAAACCCATAAGGCTTCCAATAACTGCTCGTGTCAATTCCTTTTGTTTTCATTCAAAGTTTTCTTTAAAATTTGGACAAGAATTTTATTAAAAGCCTCGACCAGGCTATTTGCTCTTGGGTAGTAAATCGTCGAGTACTGCCAATCTTTCCTGTTTCTTCTCTCGAAGTTGCTGATCTTTGTACTCTTGAATATGGACCCATTATCTGAGATGATTCTACGTGGTATTCCAAAATGGTAGACAACTTGATTCTTGAAAAACTGCAGAATGTTGTGTGCCTTCACTTCCCTGAGCAGACTGCCTTTGCCCACTTCGAAAAGTAATCGACAGCTACAATGATGAATTGATGTCCCTTAGAAGATGGGGGTTCTATCTTGCCCACGATATCTGTGCCCAAACACTTTAATGGCTATGACACCATCGTCGGATGTAACACATTCAAAGGTTGGTGTAGAACTACCTCATTCACTTGACACTGGTGACAACTCTTGGCGATTTTCATACAGTCGGTCATCATTGCGAGCCAGTAGTATCCTAGCCCTTAATCTTCATTTTTATCTTTGGACCTGACTAATGAGCACCACAAAGTTCTGCGTGCACCTCCGTGATAATATTTTGCTCTTCAGACTCATTTAGACATGTTAGCCACATCTGATCGAACGACCTCCTGTACATGACATCATTTATGAAGGCGTAGGACAGAGCTCTTTTCTTGATCTGATGCGCAATTGATTTATCATCCGGTAGCTTCTGTTTGCAAATATTCTATTAACGGATGGCGCCAATCTTCTGTAGTTTCTGCAACTACTACCACAACTCTGCCATTTCTTAATTTGCGCAATGTATCTATGACGATCTGGGATAGGACCTGACTTCCTCGGACTGTTACTTCAACAAAATTTTCCTGCGGGCATGCAAATTCTTATGCGAGTCGGACCAAAGCGTCTGCAAAGGCATTCTCTCTTATGGGGATCATATATAGACTCACATTAGAAATCTGCTCCAATAGCTTCATCATATATCAAAAATACTGCTTGAGTTTGAGATAATTTAATCGAATTAGTATGATTATCCCATAATTTGAATCTAGACTCCGAGCTTTTATAGTTATATATACTCATATACATTATATAATAATGATATTAAAAAAAAATCAAAACATGCTTATGTTCAATAGGTTTTTTGTGTAATGTTAAGACAAATCCTGAATTTTGACGTGAAATTCATTTTCTCAAAATTGCTAAAGGCCGGCTATTGTCACAATTTTCTTCATTTGTATTACATTTAATTTTACACAATAGATTTCAAACACTTTCACAACATCCTTTATAAGAATTAAAGAAAGTTTGCTTCAAAACGCCAATTAACGTCTTCTACTCACTACTCACATGTGATAAACTATCTTTTTCCCAAAATTTTAACTGAAAACAGATTAAAACACACTCTATCCATAGATCACATTTATCACATAATTTTGAAGAGTCTTGTTTGAAAATCATATTCACACATTAAACAAAAAGTGCATGGAGAGGAAAAACTGACAGTGATGTCCCTACATAACCATGATGAAAATCCAGCCAATGAATAGCACAAAAAAGATTGGAAAAAGACACATCATAAGAAATAATTAAAAGTTTATTGTGTTAGAAGTTCTTACACTGATGCTTGAACAATGCTGTCACATGGAATACAAGCTGAAAACCACATGCAATCTACCCAGTTTCTAACTAGAGTGAAAATTTTAATGAAAAATATCTGTTCGTTTTCTGTAATAATTACCATTCATTTTTCATGACCTGAGTTTTATAAAAAAAAGTAAAAGAATTTGTGAGCTAATTAGAGTGGAAACTATTCACCTATGAATGAAAGAAGACAAAATAAAAAAATATTGGCTTTTCAGAAGGTGACATTAGGACCCCTTCCATATGTGGCCATGGTTAGGTGAATTTGTGCTTGGATGTTCCAATGGAGCGTTTATTGCGCACGTACACCACGTAAATTTGCGTGCGGTGTCCGATCTGGATCACTGAAATACATCTTTTTGTTTTTTTTATTGTTAGAGTGAGGTCCACCATGCAATAATTTTTCTGTTCCAATGTCACGCTCACCTTATCGAAGTGCCTGGCTTTTGAGAATTAGCACTGAAGTAACTTAATTGTAGTTTGTGCTTCAGATTTTTGATTTAAGAAATTGGATCTTTATATATCACAATATTCTAACTTGCAACAAAGCTTAATTGAACGTCTTGAAATTCTTTTTCGCCATAATTAGAACATCTGTTTTATGACTGAATGGGAGATCAGAAAACTCTTTTTCTATACAGTGGAATGAATCAGTTAATTTTTATCGTATGAAATAAATACACCATATTGACTCATCAAATTGTAGCAAATGATTAGTTAAATATAAATATACTTACTTCATACGTAACTGAATCAAATTAGGAAACAATTTCTTAGCTCATTTTTTAAATGTGGTGAAGTTAGACAAGAACCATGTAATACATGCATAAAGTTCATTTTTTGTCATGTAATTTAAAACTATAACCATCCATACACTCTAAAACTAAGCAGAACACGTGGTTTAAATTCTAAGAAACCAAAAGGATAATATACTATGAAAATTTACAGACAAATTTTTTAAGAAAATGAGAGCAATAAAGAGAAAGGAAGAGATCCCAAAACGTACACACATTGAGATTTGTATCCATCACAAAAGCTATGCTCAAAACTACTGCATTTCAGTATAATATCATCTTTTTCAGGCCTTGCATAGCATAGCAGCACAAAGTGGAGAGACATGTGCGTGTTTACAAGCTTTAAAGCTCAACATTCCTTATTTGGGGAAGCCAAGCCATGTCATCACCATGTTGAAACCTTAATTTATAGTTGGCAGCAGCCTTATAAGTTCTTACAAGTACCAATGATGCGAGATGCTCGCTGTCCATGAATCATAGCACATTGGTGGTCCAAATATGGCACTTTACTTTTCATTTCACATTCCTCTTAAATAACCTTAAATATTCAGCTGCTTCTACTAGCTAACCGTAATGCTTGGCATTTGCTGAAATATAAGTGTTAATTTCTACATCATAAAACCTTCAAAAGATATGGTTTAATCCTCTTTAAATGTAAATTGTTAACTAATCTAATTTTGACAGACTATGAAAATATTTTGGAGATCTTATATCAATGTAAGGATTTTAAGACATCAATTATTGAGTTTGAGGCATCAAGTTAGTTCTTTTTTTGACTTTAAGATTTATTGTAAGATCTGGTTGAGTCTTACTATGGATTGTATGTCACTGGACTCATTATTCTTATAAACGGAGTCATAGAGGGAAGGATTTGATATCTCCCAACTATAAGGATATAGATAAGATAAAGGAGAGCGGAGGATGCCACACCATCAAGAAAGAAGGGACAAGGTTGCCAAGTTCTTACAAGAATATGTAGAGGTTATTACTTTTTCTTCCCTCAGAAGGAGAATCTACTGCCATAGCTGGATAAAATCTTCATTATGTGTAATCCTATAATAGTGCAGCGAATAGATTAAGGTTTTCAATAATTTCTCTCTAAATTTTGATCTCACCTTCACATTAGGGGGCTTCATAACCTATAAATAATTGGCATAAAAATTCATACTTCAATCTAAATTTGCATAACCTCTACCTAAGATCTTGATATTTCCTCTATTTTATTATTTAAGTTAGGATGAAACTTGACGCACTTCAAGTTAAAATGGTCTTTTATTTTACAATGAAAACTGAAAAGGAAATTGAGTTAGGTTCAATTTCAAAAGTTGATCTTGAGGCACAAAATCTAGCAAAAATTTTTTATCAGTCATAAAGTTCGTTTCCATTGGGACTCACGTATCTAAAGTTCATGATAGATGGTAGTATTGAGTCAATTTAAAGGGGATTGTGAGAAATTATAGCCAAAGAATAAAAGTTGTTATAATTCTTAAGAAAGTACATGTTGATTTGTGACTATAAATTCTAAGAAGGAATGATTGATGGCCTTTTGCACCCATTTAAGAAGGGAATTTATGAAAAGAATCAAGTCAAAAAACCTATATCATTACAAAAGCATATATAGAAGAGTTTTGTTGGCATTAATTTTTGATATCACAAGTGTAAGATGCCTACTTGACTATTGTGGGACCATATTTCATTCGTACATACCTCCCCATAGCTAAAGACATCCATTGAGGCTCTCGAGTGTGTGTTTAAGGCAAGAAACTGGAGTATGAACTAGCACACCCGTGCTAGAGACTGGTGCACCCATTGGCATCAATTGTTGTTATTGCACTTGTCAAATGTCTTCTTGAATGTTACAAGATAAATTGATTTTTATAGCTCATGACATCCAAAAGAAACTATCCAACACACGTTGGGCATGAAATTAGGGGTTAACTTGGTGTAGTCGTGCCTAAAAAGCCGTCACACTTGATTTTCAGTACTTTTTGATGTCACACATGTTTAATATCTAATTTAATATTTGAGGATCATAATTCAATAAAACATAGCCTCCAATGATCTAAGGTTTTCATAGGACCCTTCTACGGATGTTTTTCATTAAATTTGTGGTTGACCGGGCCAAATTGGTGTCTAGCTGCCCAGTTTCAGAGCTAGGCACCTGACCCAGGTAGTCAGGTGACCATAACTAATGGAAATGAGCCTAGAATGCCCCCAAAATAGAAAAAATGGTGCCTCGGCACCTTGTTATGGCTCTTAGACACGCACTTCTAGCTAAACAAGCTGATTTTGTTGACTTTTGGCTTCCACTTTGCCACTTGAATTGAGATTGAGCATGGGGTGTTTGGCTAAGGTCCAATAGAAGGCTCCTTTAATCTCCCACCTTCACAACGACCAATAATATTAATGGTCCTTTGTGGATTAAGCCCCATTATTCTATGTCATTTGGAGGGAAAAGTGAGCCAATGGTTAGCTAACTTGGGAAAAACTAGGGGATCCAAATTTCATTGTGCATTGGTGAGCTTTTCAATTTGGGGAGAGAAAAAGAGGCTGAGAGAGAGGAGCGCTCCTTGGTGAGAAAAAAGAGCAAATAAGTTTATCCTTTCCTCTTCTTCTTTTCCCCTCGCCTTCTTCCTTCATTTTGGTCCTTCATCCATTGAGAGTAAAAAAGGGATTTCTCCACCATTTCTTCCTCTTCTTTTCTCTACACCTTGAGAGTGAGAGAAAACTCATATTTCTAAAATTCTCTTGGAAGAAGAGAAGAGATCGGCTACCCTATGGACTATGAAAAGCTTAGATAAAGAGGACACTAAGCTAACCGTAGTGGTGGTGAGAAACCCTAAACATTATTTTCCTTTTCATAGAAAAGCCTTAGTATAATGTTAAAATAGCTTGGATAGGTTCATGTTAGACGAAACTTTAAGTTAGGAAAACCTTTTTCTTTGTCTCCCTATGTTCAATGAGTTTTCTATCATACCCCTAGCCCTTAGCCTATGGTAGTTGGTATTGTAGTAATCTCACAATTTCCTTTGGTGGTTCCACCTTATTGATAAAAAGAGTGAAGCTTTTTAATCATAGAGAATGAAGACGTTTTCTTTGAAACTTCATTCCTAGGCTATGAAGACTCATATATTTTGGCATGTGCATATGCCTATTTCAAGAGCATGTGATATGTAGAGCATGTGCATGTGTCTTTTTTTTTAAAGTTTTGCTTGAGAGGTATTCATATCTTGATGCTCAAATTACATTTTCATTTTCTTAAGGATTAATGAAGGCAAGTAGAATGATATTTTATGTTGTACTCGTGACTTTATTTTAAGTACACATAAAAAATATAGTTTTTCTATATGAGCATGATTTGATGCCCAAATACACAAATATATTTTTTCCATGTGTATATGGATTGATTTGCACATACATAAAGAAGTGTTTTGCCATGTATCTATGATTTAGTGCTTGAGTGCATGAAAAAAAAACATATTTTTGGATTCACTTATGGTTTTATATCCAAGTACATAAAAAACCAGATTTTTTACTTGTGCTTCATAATTTAATGTGAAGTATATTTAAATATGCTTTCTTTTTGTGAATGCTTGTGTGCTAGTCTCATTGCTACAAAGTGTTATGCCACTTAACATAACCACCCTTTGATAGATTATACATTTACATTTATGAACCATATAGTGCTTGCACATCATAGATTGCCTATGGTTATTATGTGATTGAGAATTTTAGTTGTCATCCAAGTGAGGTCAAATTCCTTCAGTGTGTCATGTACCCGATGCAACCAAATTAATCATATTGTACTTATCATTTGCATGAAGCATTATGCATATCAATTGTATGAGCATTCTTTTTGTCATTTTAGGGAGGTGTAGCCTCCCCTAGGGTGTCCTATTCCGTAGACAATCAGATCTAGCATCAGTTGTGCATGTCATATGAGTGTCATATTTTATGCATTTGCACCTATACGCTTAGCATGTTTATCTTGAGCATATGTCATCATAAGCTCATGATGAATGCTCTCTTAGCATATTAATAATCTAAACTATTGCTCAATATTGTATGTGATTGCTCACACCTCAATAGAGCAGTCTAATTGTGTTGAGCCATTTGACATATCACTTGTGATCGGTCATACCTCGATAGAGCAAAAACAATATGTTGTTTGAATTCACATTTTTGCGTGGTCATAATTTAATCAACTTTGATGGCAAATCATTTTAATATATAAGTGACTCTTTGTTGATTGCAAAGCTTTAATGAGCTTTGCTCGTACCTACATCTTAGTGAGTAATGCAATTTATTCCATCGTGATCAACAAATGTATGTTCGTGCTAAGGTTCTACGAGGCCAAATGTATGTCACTTAGGCATTATTCTAACAAAAGATCTAGTGTAAAAATATGAAAATAATATATTTATAATATTAACATCATCATGTTTTAAACTTATTTTGAAATTAAGCATCCATAGCTTAAATTATATGTGAGGACAACCATTTTTAAAACCTTTTTTTGAACAAAATTCTCATCTCCAGTGATGCATTTTAGAATTCTTAGATCCTTAGGATGGGGCCGAGAATGGCGACCCCATAAAAAAGAACATACACTATGCCTTAGTCACACTTTCGCACACACTTAGTTTTTTGAGAGTAGGTTCAAGGTGCTTGCTAGAATAGGGTAGCCAGGAGTTAGGTTTTTCATATACTTGATTATTTTGTTGTATGACTAGCTAAGCAATTTGTTTGTTTTGTTTTCTAAGTTTGAAAAATGCACAGTATCTTAGCGAGGTTTTCTGTATAGATAGTTATGTTCAATAAGGGAGAAACTTTATGATTTAAACTAACATCTTTTCCACAAGTGCTGCTAAGCTCTCCTCTCGCTGGTTCACTACAATTGCATGTAATAATTTATGCTACTGCTCTGTGTTATAGGTCAAGTCTTTTCTTAGACTTTTTATAGGTGTTTCTTTTTAAAGTCCCAAAAACTGAGTCTGAATCAGAAGGTACATGCATGACTTCTGAGGTGCTTATTTTGTGGAACAGTGTGATGAGGACAAGAAGCACCACCCCTGTTTCACATACCTTAATTCCAAATTGTTGACCTCACTTTTGGTTGAGGTTTAGTTTTCCCTCTTTAGTAGCCTAGGGTCTAGCCATAAGATTTTCCTACTGTCTATTCCTAAAAAACCAGAAAAGGAACCCACATCCTTAGAAATCTAAACTCTTCCTTGCTCAACTTGAAGTTCCACATATTTGTCCTAACCTCTAGTACTTAGTAGGTGGGGTCAGTATGGGGGATCTCAAAGAGAGTCCCAATAGAACTGCTTGAACTTAGGGCTGACCCTGGGTATTTGTCTAGAGCTAGTTCACTCACTTGCACTCAATATCACCTATATCCACTAGCAACCTTAAACCCAAAATTATTGACTTTGATCTCTTGATATTTTGGGAAACTCATGTAGATGGTCCCCTAGACCCACTGGCCCTAGAATGGGGTTTAGCTAAGAACAATACATAAAGGACCCAAATGGGGATTTCATTGGCCCATAGCTCATATAAAATGGTTGGCACCCAAATTCTACCAAAATATCCAACTTGACCTTTTGCCCCTAAATTCACCCAAATTACCTAAATACCATTGAATTCAATTGGACCCAATATGGCCAATTTGACCATTTTAACAAAAAAAACCCCAAATTGCCTTTAAAGGCCCAATTTCTCCAAATCCACCTCACAAAACCATCAATTTGGCTCCATTACTCTCCAATTGCAATTCTAAACTCAAATTAATCTTTCATTTAATCAATCCAAACCAAATCTAAGCCTAATTAATCCATGGTTTGAGTTTAATTTTGATCCAAATTAAACCCCCAACTTTGACCATATGACTTTATCTCACCAAATTGAACCCCATAGCCTACTAAATTTAACCAAATTTAACTTTTAAACTCTTCATAACAATCCTACACATCAGATTGAACCTTTAATTGGCCTTTTCCAAGCCTCAAGTTCACTCAATTGTAAACCAAGTCCAAAATCCCAAAATTTGCCCCAAATTGGTTGTCTCCAAATTCCACCAAATTGAATGCCATAACCCCAAAATTGGCACCCAATTGATATTGAGAAATCTTCATGATATTATTATAGAACATTTTCAACCATCAATTTGGGCTTAGCCCAACCTTAGCCAAACCTAAACCCAAATCTAACCCAACACCCCCAATTTGACCAAATGCCCAAAATCCTCCTAATTGAACCTCCAAACCAATTCAAAATCACTCCAAGTCTTTTATAAACTGCTCATGAAAATCATCTACACAATATTGATCAATCAATTGAGCTTAATATCATGGCTAGCCTAACCCAAACCCAACTTCTAGCCATTTTGACCCAAATTGAACCCCTTCACTAAAATTGACTTACCAGTACCAAAGTCACCAAATTAATGTTACCACAACCACTTAGCACACTCTATGGACCAACCTAAATCCACATAAACCACCCAAGTGAGCTATGCACCAAGGGTCCCCTAATTTAAGAGATCTTATCCATTTTTTCGGCCTTAACCAAGAAATCACTTCCATCATCACTTGTCATTGTTGGTTAACCATGACTAAACCTCCCACTGGCTCACCTGACCACCTGACCACTTCCCGTGCCCTGGTCGACCGGCCTAGTTGCCAAAAAACTCCAAAACTAAGGGCCACCACCCTTAAATCAAAGCCAATTTCAACCATAGAGGCTAGCTCATTATAATGGCTATTTATAGCTCCTCAGTCCTCCACCTAAGCAACTCCTTGCACCCATCCTAGCCCAAACGCTTCTATTTAATTAGCCCATCCATGGCCATAGAAAGAAGAGTTCCAAATCCTTGGGGAAACTCTGCCAAATTCTCACCAGAGACTCTCTAAGCATCCTTAAGGTCAATCAAACCATCTTCCCCTTTGATTCCCACTGTGAAAGCCCAATTTTGAGCTCAAAATTTTAGCTCAAATCTGGACATCTCTCTACAGTCCACCAAACTCAAATTAATTATGCACACACCATCCCTAGGGTAATAGGAGTTGATTCCCCATCAACCCCCCCTCTGAAAAAGCCTTTAAGATAGCTCTAGACCAACACCTGAAATCCATCTTAATTGTTGGACTTCATCTAGAGGTTCGTTGGACTCAACCCAAGCTACCAAAACCATCTGATTGAGGATTCCCCTCTCAGACAGAGGTATTGAACTCTAACCCTAACTCAAGCTTATTTTAACTCTCCATGTGTAATGGCTTGATTTCATACTTGATGAACCATATATATAGGTTCTTCTTGAGTGGATGAAAATTTAGAAACAAACCTCAAGTGATTTGATTGAGTCTAGCTTGAAATCTTAAGTTTTTAAGTTGAACGATTCACGGGTTAGGTCATTTGGAGACGATGAATAAGAACCGTCTAATCACGCGTTTATTCTACGGACGAATGAGATCAAGTCGGTGTTGGCATCAATTTTTTTTGGATGTCATAGGTGTAGGGCGTCCACCTATGATCGACAAAAATTAGCTATCGTGTCGCGCACGAAATTGGCTAAAATTGGCCCGTTTGTCGGTGAAGTTATCCAGATGACCTCGGACGATGAAATGGACCACATGAGTGTGTCTGAAAGTCGATTTTATCTACGAAGGATGCTCGTTGGACAACAGATTTGCGTGCGGGCAAAAAAATGCTCAAATTTTTATTTTTATCCCGATTGATAAAATAAGTGGTCCGAACGACCCCAGACGATGAAACAGACAGTGCGGTCGCGTCCGGAACGTCGAATTTACCTAGGGGAGAATTTCATTCGCTACGATGAAGTGTTCGGCAAAAAGATGCGGAAAGATAAAAATAATAATAATAATATTATTTATTATTATTACTATTATTATTAAAATAAAAAAATAAGAAAAAAAAGTTTTCCTTTTCTTTTTAAAAAAAGAAATGTAACTTCCTCCCTCTCTCCTCATGTTTCTCTCTCTCTCTCTCTCTCTTATCAACCAACGCATCCCTCTTCTTTTTTTTTTTTTGTTTTTTTGCAAAAAGGCCGTTCTCTCTCTTGGTTAAAATAAAAGTAAAAAAAAGGTTTTCTCTTCCCCTCCTTCATCTTCAGCTTTTTCCTTCATCTTCTTCTTCTTCTCCTGCGAGATCATGAAGACTTGAAGGGAAGAATTTGTGGAAGAGTTTTTGGAAGCTTTGGAGGTGCTTCTTAGAACAAAAGAAGTGGAGAGGGATTTTTTTTCCTCTCCTCCATTTATTTATTATTTTTTATATTTTTATTTTTTTTTCTCTTCCGCCGGATCTCTTACTCCGGATCTCTTCCTCCTCGCCGTCCTTGTCACTCGCCGGCGTCGTATTTACGCTGGAGAAATTCAACGAGGAAAACGACATATTTCAGGCTCTCCTCTACGCTTCTTTCGCTCCCGGTGCGCACCGGTGGCGAGCTAAGTCCTCCACCTCGCTATTCTATCTTCCTTGCGACCGGATAATTCGTCGAAGCACTTCGACGTGGCTGGGCAGCGAGCAAAGTTTCTGTTTGAGGAGGTGCAAGCGCCTTTTCTTGTGCAAGGAAAGCTTCCTCTCTTTCACCGTCGTCGAGCGCCCCTTGAAGGTATATTTTGGTTATACTTTTATATGTGTCGGCACTATTTTTGGTGTGGGGTTTGCCCGTAAGAAGCTGTCGGTCATCGGAATTGAAATCACGTTGACCGCTTCGGAAGGACGTTTTAAAAAAAAAATAGTTTTGAAAAAGATGAAGTCAAACTGACCCCATAATTTTCATAGTTTAGATGAAAGAGCGTTTTACCTCAAATCCTGCATCTATCCCGAAGGATGAACACAAAAATTGAGGGTGAGACTTGATCAAATAAACTAAAGAAAGTTATGACATCCGTTTTGGTCTGCGAAACCAACATATTGGCCGACAAGTTCCCCTATTTAATATAAGGAATTAAATAGGATTTATATTATGCTGGGTTCGAGAAAAGCTTCCTATAAGGGCAAGCCCCTATAGTTAATTACATCTTAGATA
>NEWO01000883.1:139387-150363 GCA_003013225.1 Phalaenopsis aphrodite
TTATCAAAATTGTAAGATCTAAAGGAGGAGTTACATTTAACATGGACCTAAAGATGAAGCACCCTTTGTACCAAGCCAATGTGCATCTGTTCCCTTCTCTAGGGATATGACGACAAAGGATCTGTAGGTTGTAGTGAGAGGAAAGAGCTCTAATATGTTTAAGCAAGGAAGCAATAAACAAGTGGGAGGGGAGGTCATCCTTAAAAAATTGGACCAGCCAGGAAGAATCCAGTTTTTAGTGTAGATAGGGCCAACCCATAGCAACAAATATTTTTAGTGACAAAACTACAGCTTGAGTTTTAACATGTAAGGTAGTGAATGCAGAGATGGGAGAGTAAAAATATAAGAGACATTTCCCAGTATGATTTGTGAAGATGCCCCCCATTCCAACAGAGGTCTCCTTAAAGCTGCTATCAGTATTGATTTTAATCCAAGGCGACAGAGGTTTCCTCCAATGAATCAATATAATCTGGAGAGGATAAGGTTATGTAATTTCAGAATCCTTCCTGTAAGGCCAAGCTTTGTTCTTCACATTGTAACCCATGGTAGTAGTGATCTTATAGATGTAAGAGAGGCAATTGGTTCTGATGTGGGCAGAAGTAATAAAAGTTCCTTCATGCTTATTATTGTTTCTAGCCATCCAAAGAAACTAAGTAATAATGAAAGGGATGATTTCATTCTTATTTCCCTCCAAGTTCTCCAGCACTCAGAGATGTTTTGACATTGAGAGAAGGATTGAGGTAATTTTACTTGTGTAGTAATGTGTGTCCAGACTGCTTTAGCAATATTGCATTGAAAGAAAATATGAGAGAAGGATTCCTCTTGATTAAAGCAAAGATAACATCTGTAAGGTCCTCGAAGGCCTTTGAATTTGAGGATATCATCTGTAGGAAGGATCTTGTGGAAGCATCTCCAAGCAAATAAAGACATGGATGGGCTAAGGAATTTAACCCACATATATTTTCCCCATTCTAGAATAGGACAATGATTCAGATTGTAATAAGCATATTTTGTTAGGGAGAGGTGTTGAGGGTTCTTAGTAATGATTCTGTCAGGAAAATGGGGAGTTATAGGGACTTAGACAGAATGAAAAGTTAATGAAGATCTTAAGGATAACCATCACATTCAATAATTAAAAATATTTTCACAATATTAAACATTCATACACATCCTAGTTAATAATCACAAGGTAATATAAAGAGTACTACTCAGAAAGCATAAATAATATACCACAAAGCTTCATTTAAATATAGGAGAATTCCACTAAATGATGTATTTAAGGAAAAACAACAAATGAAATACACAATCACTTATCCTCCTCACTTTCACTACTAAAAATGCTCCACCAAATGCTTTCCTTGTTGTTTCTCCTAGAGTCTTTCCTATCCTCAACTTAAGAAGAAGAAGAAGGAACAAAACTCTATAGCACACACAACCTTCTCCTCACTTTACCACTCAATTCTCCCCAAAATACTCACTTTAAACCTGACTTTCATCAATCCTAGACCTACTACCATCAATCTATCAACAACCCACATAAGTTTTTAGTACATGCACATTTAAAAGCCCTCTTTCTAGCACAAGAACCTGCTCCACGACCTCTCAGCAACTCCCCACGACAATTGCTCAATACTTCCTCAGGCTATTGCTAGCGACTAGATGCCCAGGAGCTGGTGCCTAGGCATTAGTCTCTCAGTTTGATAAGGAACGCATGGGTGCCTTAGTGCCAAGTGGGTGGCGCCTAGGCACCAACCTCTCGGTTTGTCGGGTGAGACTAGTGCCTAGGCGCCAGTCTCCTTGTGCTCCTTTTCTCCAAGTCTCCTTCATATTGCTCCACTTCCAACACTCATTTTACCTATAAGAAAAACATGAAAATGTATTTTTTTAAAATGTAATTTCATCTAGACAAAAGTGTAAAACACAAAGGAATTTAAGCATCTTTTCTGCACATCAGCTGACAAAGGCAAGAAAGTTTCTTCCAAATTTGATTCACTGGCCGAGCGTGGGAGTGCCATGTGCCCGACGTGGCCATGCCAAGGGTTTAGTAGTGGATTGTGGGTGCACCAAGGAGCACACACGGACATTTTAACTCCAACGCATGATAGCTTGGGTGCACCGTGAATTTGGTGCGAGTGCGCAGGAACGGCGTGGGTGTACTGGCTCACAACTTTGCCTTGTTCGCTCCAATTTATATTTTCTAGTTCATGAACTGCATCCAATTTGTAACCTGCTCAAAACAGATAAAAATACTTTCCTCAAGCATAATAACGTCGCAAAATATGCAAAAATATTTATGCAGGCTAGTAATTCATAACATATTTCATTCGCATCAACTGCCATATGAGAAATATTGTTGGAATAATGATAATTAAGGCAAGACAATATCAGAAGAGTATTTTAATGCCCGCAAGAGACTTATACAATGAAGATAGAAAAATTATATCTTGAAATCCAAAGTGAGTAGTAACATTATTTGTAATGTCATAACATGTGAACTAACATGCTTATAAATAAGGGTCGTCATTAGAGGAAAATGGATTGATCATCAAATAAAAACAAAAAACAAAATACTTCTTTTCTTGAGATTTTTTATCTCTATTGCCAGTCTCTAATCATTCTTTTCTAGCTCTTTCATTGGAGGTGCTGGTCCAAGGATGAATTGGGATCCAACGACTGTTTACCATTCTTCCTATTCTTCAACTATCAAGCTGAGCAGAATTTGCAATTATTATGTTGTTCAAATGTTGTATGCCATTTCTGAGATGCTTTAAAACTATTAAAGATCTTAACTCTGGCAGCAATCATTTGTCTAAACTTGAATTTCTTGCTCACTTATTAAGTGCGGGTAGGCTGTTTGATGGTTTTCCCTTGTAGTTATGCTTCTTCTGAATTTGTTCAATTTCTAGCTTCTTTTTGCATCATTGACAGTTAGACATCTTTTGTTGTTTTATCCTTAAACGTGTGATTTAAAACTAAAGCCTTCAAGCAATAACATAATGTATAAAATAATAGCCTTTTTCTTTACCTGATTTTTTATTCCGTTCGGTGAACTTTAAATTGCTATGAAGCACTGCTTATTTCATGGGAAATTTTGCAGGCTTTCATTTTCCTTTTTTAGCCTTTGTTTTTACTGCAATTTTGAAGTCCAGAAGCGCAATAATGTACTACATCAAGCCCTCAATGTTACAAGAAAATTTTGCGTACGTCGTCCGTGTGCGAGTTACATACGGATGGCGGACGCGATTCACTGATGAGGTGTTTTTTTTTTTCCCGATGTATCGCGTCCTTCGGTTGTATGTAGCTCGCGTACAGACGGCATATGCAAATTTTTTTCCAAAGTTGACAGCCTTATAGAATTTTCCTTAGTTTAAAGATCTCTGTTTTCTATTCAAACATGTTTCTATTTTATATATATTCGTCAAGAGATGAGATCTAAAAAGTTCTTTTTGCGATGTTTCATATGGGTTTAAAATCCTTGAATCTGCATTGATATTAGTTCTAAAGCACATATCTCATTGCAAATCCAAGGATTTTAAACCTACCAATTTGTACCAAGATATAAGACAATTTTTGCTCCTCTACTTCTACCATATACTTCGTGCAAAAATGCCACATCTTTCATTTCACATTAGCATAAAAAATTCCACTTTGTAAAGGAGGAGGCGACAAACCTCCAATTGAAGCAAACGCACATTACTACGTAATGTAACTAAGAAGCGCACCAGAAGAGCCATTGGAAGGTAGATAATGCCAAAATAATAATCTAAAGTAACTATTGATGCATTGGATTTGTTTTTTATGGATCTAACAAGTAATGGAGCTTTTCCGCATACAATCTTATCATTTGTGCTTGCTTTATTTAATCATATAGAATGTGCTCAAAACTTGTCTGTGATTCAGCATTTTTCTAATCTATTGGCGAATCTAGAACAACTCCCACCACCTAATTCTTTAATCCTGCACCCCCAAAGACACAAGTTGCTGCAGATAAAGATAAGAAAATTTGAATCATACTTGCCAGGTTTCGACTCCGCAGGCTTTCTGCTATTATCAAGCGCATGTCAGCTCTGAATAAAGATAAGAGCATGGTATATGAAGATATTATTTAATTAATCTTCTTTCATTAGGTTCGAGTGTGCTTGGCATGCTTTATTATGGATTAATTTAGCTACTTATTTATATGATTTGATTTTGTTGGCCAGATATGCTTCATAAGGCTCTGCTCCACATGATGTATAAAAAGTGAAAGGAATCACACAGCTTAGATTTTTTAAGGTTTTAGGATATGGCTGATGCACTTGTTTAGTATAAAATAGAAGCACTTCTAAGGCTAAGCATGAAATATTAGCATTTATTGGTAAAGCTATGTTGATGTGATTATGATGTATTTTATGAAATAAAACCATTGCAACTTCACCAATCATTAAGTCACAAAGAATTGCTGATGCAAAATGGTGATTTTCTAAACATATTTTTCATATAAGTTAAAATTATTGTTTTTGGGATGAGTTAAAGAAAAGAAACTTGGCACTGAACGAAGCTTCAGTTTTAGTGGTTTCATAGTAATGTTTAATGCTCTTACACGTAAAACTAATCAGAACTAAGTTTGTTTCCAAATATATTTTAGTCCAGTTCGCATGTTACATCATATCTATGCTATCTTGATTTTTAAAAAAGTTAATGATATTTACCTCTGCAAAGTAAATAAATAAATAATGTAATCCACGAACCCAAAAGTTCAGATTTAAGGAGACGTTTCAGGAAATAAGAGAGAACAAGCCTTCTAAGCTTCTGATGAGAGAGAAATTATTGCGTACATTCACTACATGTAGAAATTCGTGCGATGAACCAATAAAAATACTCCATTTACAAAAAGTATGTCTGTGGACCCTACATTTATTATTTTCTTAAAAAAAATTTATTGGACAGCGCTGTCCGCACAGAATAATCGCTCCTAATGAGGAGACTTATTTATGCGTTAATATGCGAAAAAAATTTAAGCATAATCACGAAAATATTATATTAATTTAATTTTATTCTATTTCTATTTAAGTAGAGCATAGTTGTATGGGGAAAAAAAATATGTAGCTTCTTTTATTTTTAATGTAATGATGGCTTCCACAAAGTATCATTCCTAGTTAATTTTCAATGTCAGCTAGTTGCTTTGCTGAATTACTTAAGAAGATTTACATGCATACCAATCAATTCCTATATATTTACCTTTCTAGCACATATACTTCAATTCTTGCATAATGTCACCTTGCCTATGCATGAAAAGGTATATATTACTTTTAAAATGATGGTATTTTTTTAGTGATATGAAATGTTTTAGGTGGTGTAATTGTAAAAAAGAGCGGCATGGTGTAAATACATAGAAATTTGGTGGTATGTATTTAAATGCCACATTATTTTATTAAATAGTTCAAGGGTACGGTTCTATTAAGCCGTGGAATGTGCAATGCATTATTTATTGCATCGCCTTCGCCCCTCTCTTTGGCTATTACTTTCTTGTGATTTTTAGAAGTTCTTCCTTCACACATTTGTTTGACGATTTGATAAATCCTAAATTGTCTTTCCAACACAAGCTTGGAGGAGAGAAAAGAGAGACAATAAAGAGAGAATCAAAAGTTTTTTATCCACATTTTGAGCTTCTACTTATAGGGGTCTAAAAATTACAGTTACAAAAAATGGGGAACATTTATAGTAACTGTCCAAAAAACTGAATCTACATCTCTGTTGGGTAAAAAATACATTTATAATATATGTAGAACATAATGCTTCGTCAATTGTCGAATGCTTCGTGGTCGATCTATTATGACAGTCGATTGCGTGCAAGGTCATTCTCGGAATCAGTCAATCGATCATAGGCTTGAGTTCAATTTTGGTGAGAAGTCGATCGGCTGACAGATTTATCGACTGGGTCATCCGATCAGGTCCTTCGGTTGATAATGCATCAGTTGATCCTGTTGTGCAGCTGGTCGACTGCTTGGCCAATTTGTATCACGCCTTTTGACTCGGAACTATAAGCATTTGATGCTCCATCCTAGCCATTTGAAACCTTGAAGATTCTTGCTAACACTTTTACCATATACATTTTTGTTTCCCAATTTTTCTGCTCCTTCATAGCGACAGTTATGATAAGGACAATAAAATTATTAGGTAACAAATGACACACTAAACGAAAGAACTTATTTAAAAATTAATTCTCCCTTATGTTTTGTGCACACTGTTCCCTATAAATATGACATTAAGGCTTGTGTTTTACATATTTCATTCAATGTCTTCTGGTCTTCCGAGCTACAACATGGTTGATGGTTCGAGTAAGAAGAGTCCTGATGTTCGGCTTTTGGCTTTGGAAGGCTGTCTTCTTCCTGCACCTGTCACCTCTAAAAGAAAAGAAAAATGTTATAAAAGAAGAAGAAGCGGTCGACACTCGAAGCTGAGTCGATCGACTACGTTGCTTCTTCAGAAGGTCTTGACATTTTGCCATCAAAGAAATCCCTGAAACAGGATCATTACCAAAAATTTCTGACTCCTGGTCCAAACATGGGTGTGATTGTGGAGCCAGTGAGCCATCCCACTTGCCGAAAGAACAGAGGGTATTCAAGGGAGGTTGAACAAAAAGACAGTCATTGGTTCTTCTTTATCGCCTCTGCTGAATAAGGATGGTGGTCTTCTAGCTTAAAGAACAAACGAACTCTCCATTACCCTTTCTGAATTACACAGATATTTGTGTATGATAAAATTTCCTTTCTTTCGCAACATTTAGTAATTCCTTAACATTACTCCTAATGCAGATAAGATGGTTGCAAGAGAGAATCGTACTAATGGTGGGACATCGAAGAACGTCATTATTAATTATGCCCCAATGTCTGTGGTCGGACGGTGAAATCTGGTTTTTGTACCTCTTCAGCCGATCAACCAAGGTGTGTATCTGTCGATCAACCCATTTAGTAGTTGCCAATAGTATCATTTGGAGAGCTGACAACTTTCCTCATGTTCAATGGAGCACAAAATGAGGGAGAAGGTCGGTCCTACATCAAAGGTGACCAGAGAGTCGGCTGGTGTGCCTATACAGAGGTTGCTTGCTCGTTGTGCAAGGTTGGAGGACAAGGTTGTTGTACTTCAAGGCAGTTCAACCGACATTGTGAGTTTGGAGGCAGAGGTTACTGCGTTCCAAGGCAAGTCGGTCAACATTGCGAGGTTGGAGACAGAGGTTGTGGCGCTTCACAGAACATTGAGTGATGTAGAAGCTGAGTTGAGGCCCATTTGTGAGTTTACCATTTGGAGTAAATTCTATCAAGTTGTCGAATGAATGGAGCAAATTGATTTGGGCGAAGAGTTGGTCTTTTGGAGGATGCTTTAGTAGGGCTATACCTCAGCTGGAGCGACGGAAAAAAAACTTTATTAAACATTTCCTTTGAAAAATATAATCATTTCATTTGTAATAAAATAATATTTTAATTAATGTGAAATGATATTTAGTGTGACACTTATCTCTTCGAGGTGCTTCAATTTTTGCACTCACCCTATAAATAAGCCATGTAACAGCCTTTTACTTTTTATGCTCTTGTGTCTTCTTTCATTTCCTTCCTTTGTCCTCTGATTTTCTTCTGCTCTTTTTTGTGTCTGCCACTTTCAAACGGGTAAGAAGTATTCCCCTATTCTCTTTGGAACTTAACCCACCATCAATGCATTTATTCTGACTGCAACAAACTTTAAGGAAGAGCAAAAGTACGTCTTTAACAAGAACATCATTCTGTCACAAGCTCGGGAGTCGGATTGGCCGAAAAGCAACCTTAGTTCAAAATTAGTTTTCAATAGGGACCAGTTAAGTTATGGGATTCGATTCCCTCTCAGCTTCAAGCAGTGACACATCTTCAATAAGTACGTAATCATTTAAATTCAGCCCCTCCCCAATTCAATCGTTGTCATCATGACCTTCATGGTCTTCTACTGTAGAATGTAGTTCCTCAGTCAACTGACCTATTCAACCATCTCTACTCTTTCAAGGTTGACAAAAATGGCTTTTTCATGTTCTCTGCCAGGAAGAAAGTCTAACTGCTTGGAGTTGAGAACAAAGTTAAGGAGTTAAGGAAATAGTTTATGATCGGCTCCTACAAAGGTAGCTGGGGAATTCACACCAAGCAATTAGATATTTTGGCAAACAAGATGAAGTCCTTGCTACAAGAACTGCATGCCATCAGAGCAATACTTACATGGATAAAACTATCGGTCCCCAGTACACTACGGAGGGAACAATTAACCGAGTGTTGAAGGGTTAGATGACTCGTGACATGTGGCTCACTTCTGACATTTTGGAAGCTACTCGAGCGAGGCAGTTTTGAAAATGTAGGCTAAAAAGTAATAGAAGTTAAAGTTCGCTCCATTGAAAGGGAATCTCTCATAGAAGGCAATCTCTTAGGTCAACTCGTTGATGGTGTAGCTGTTGTGACGACTGACACTAGTGGGGCTATGTTTGTTACTTCTTGGTAAAAAACCTTGGCCATATTTCAAAACACTGTAACTTGTGAGGTAATAAATATTGTTCGATCTCATTTGATTGATGCAAGGAAAGGTGAAGTCAAGAAAACTGCCTCTGACGAAGAGGCTTCCAAAGGAGTCATAGGATCAAGCACCTCTCTACCCAAAACTAACTAATTGATCAACTCCCCCAGTGTTGACCCGTAACCACTCACTGCCCTTTCATTGGATTCACAGGTAGTTGGCCTACCTTTCATAGATTTGCTTGATCGAGCTAGATTCGGTGGCTCTAGCCCCATTTCCATGTTTGGATCTACCAAGGAATAGGAGGCAAAACCATTCTCCATCTACGATCCCTCGTCATCTCCCAAAGGAAATGCAGTCCATTGGCAAGAGAAAGAGCTAATGAAAGATATGACCTCCCTGCTCCCCCATCACTAAAAAGGAAATGGGAGTCCTTTGAATGGCTTCCAATGAAGGAGGTAGATGGAAAGCTTTGGGTCGGTACTGACCTCCGCTTCAATTTAATTAATACTTTGAAGGGCTTGTTCCCAAATCTTGAAGAGACTAAGGAAATCCTACTAGTCATTGTTTGGTCAGACAACTTATACCAAGCCTTGAAGAGGCTTGGTCGCTAGGAGATTGAAAAATAGTTAGCTCTTTTTTTTCTGATGGAGGTGCAAGCTGCTCACCTCCAGGTTTTAACTTTGGATGCTACAGAAAACCACTTGTATGAAGAAAAAATTAAAGTCACTTCATTAGAATTCAACCTTTAAAGTGCCTGGGATGATAGAGATCTCCTTTTAGTTAAGCTCGATAAATTTACTGCTGAAGCAAAGGATTCATTCGAAATACTGGATGCTTTGGTGGAAGAGAATAAAGTGTTGAAAGCAAACATTTCCTTATCCATTTTGAATGGAGCATATGGTTGAACATGTGAAGCAATTTTGATTAGACATTGATTATGGAATTGAGAGATTTATAAACCATATCATGGTCGACACCAAGTTCTCCAATCTGGACCAGTTCACAACCTTTATTCCTAACAAAATGAAAGACTCCTCAGAAGAGGAAGAAACCAAAGAAAGTTCTAGTAGCAAGGATCGATCTACAAGTTGATGAAAGTTGAAAACATTTAGTGATTTTGTTTTTATGCAATTAATCGAAAGAAAGTTGTAATTTTTATGCAATTAATCGAAAGAAAATTGTAAAGGCTTGTATTTATTTTGTGTATGTAAGTATCTTTCATCCAATTTCTTTTTATCATACTTATTTTAAATTGTTTGTAATAGTGTATGATTATAGATCGTTTGTTCACTTTGAAAGTGAGGCTATCACTATTTATCGAATGAGGTAATCCTTGTTAGGAAAAGTTCTAGCCTACTGATATTAGTCCTAGTTTGAAATTTGGGTTTTATTAGACTCCTACAAAGTAATCCTAAAGTATCACAAGAAAAGAAAAAGTTTAAGTCCTACAAAAGTAATCCTAACATATCATAATTATATGGAAAGTGTCAATTACTTTGTGGCTCTTCCTTGTAATAAGTTTAGAGAATTTCATGAAAGTGAGAATTGCAAGTATAAATGTTCAATGACAAATAGGAACAATTATCTTCTTTATCCCATCCTAGTCACATAAAGAAGCTAGGTTAGAAATGAATTTATTTCCATAAATCTCATAGCTAACCCATCAAAAATTATTTCCCTAACATTTCCATCTCTCTACAAGGCATATCATAGGTTAATGTGAAAAACCTAGTTCATTCTCCCATAGACTTCTGGTTCACAACATGCTTTAACAAATCACTTAGTTGGAAAGAAATGTAAATTAAGCCCTGAAGGATTCTCATCACCAAATAAAGTAATTAAAATACCACGCAATTCTCATTCCATCTATTTTACTTAACATCACAAATAAGAGTAAAAAGTATACTAAAGAAGAATGATAAAAACACCAAACATATTCATTTAATATAAAGAGAAATCCACTATGTAATTGTTACAATTGAAATACAACAAAAGTAAACAATAAGACTTAGCTTTCTTACTTGTACGATGGCTAAAAGATGAATTAATCAACACTCTTCCTTAATTCTTAGGCTGCTTGTCCTGTAGAACCCTGTCCTCTGCACTGGAAGAAGAAGGGATCTTCACAACAAGCAAAATCCACAAAGTAACCAACTAGAATCAATCCCCCATAAGTCTGTAATGTATTGCTATTTATAAAATCTTTAAATTATCATCCAAAAATCCTCTACATCCCTACAAGATGCTCCACACGATCCACACGCCTGATGTCCCAAACTGCAACAACTGGTCTTGTCACGTTCTAGCACGTAAGAGCCTTAGGGCTAGTGTTTAGGCATCATGCTCTCTGTTGTTGAGGAGTGGATGGGTGCCTAAGCTCCCAAGGGGTCCACATCCTAAGAGCCAATTTCATGACACATAGACACCCATTGGTTGGTGCTTAAGCACCAACCTCTCAGGTTGGT